>APFE031554345.1:0-24359 GCA_000404065.3 Pinus taeda
GATCATCAAAGGCTCATCATCTGATATGTCAGTCCCTTGAACATCTTCTGCTTCAGCCTCCATGTGCTCTACCTGTTTATGGATGGAAATATCCTGTAATGTAATTTTCTTCTTTTTATACCAGAGCTTCAGGAATTTCTTTTGTACATTAATATTGATAGTACCTACTGATTCCATCCAAGGGTATCCCAAAACAACATCTATGTTATCCATATATGAAGCATAAAAATCACCATGCAACACATACTTATCCATACAAATCTTCAAATCCTTGTACACTTGAACATCCTTATTCTCAACTTGTGTATGTTGAATTTGTTTTGCTGGGACTTGCAATTTTTGTGCCAAATTAACATTGATAAAATTATGCTTGCAACTAGGATTTATAGAAACAATGATTTTCTCCTTTTGAATCAACCCATGAACCTCCAATAAGGATATACCAGTAGGAAATAGACCCACATGTGTCTCCTTATCTTGTTTTCTGGCATGAGACCATCTGTCTAAAAGTAATTTTTCAAATTCTTCATCTGAAAGTTTGGTCAACTGCTTGTGGTCAAGTGAGAACCACCATTTGGCAGCCTCATCTTCAAAATTAAGCCACATTGTAACCCTCCAAACTCTCCCATATTTGAGCTTATTGTTTGTAGGAATTCTTCAATAGTAGGACCCTCATCTTTCCCAGTAAATTGTAGAGTCGTCATGAAGAGGGTTTTGAGAAAAAATTCTATAACTTGGCAAAAACTTGAATTTGTCACAGTTTCGTCAATATTGCTTAGAATCTCTATTTAAACTTTTTTGGAACTGTAACAACCATTCTGTATCTGCCCATGTGATAGAAATTGGATTTTTTTTCCACAAAGATTCCAGATCTGCAATCAGATCTTGCAGATCTTGCACCAGGACTTCTAGATCTGCGCCGCAAATTCGCTGCCCCGAAAAATTGTCTCTAACCCTACTGATTTTTAGATTAGCGATATCTCCTTCATCCGGACTCCGATTTGACCGATTTTTTTTTTGAAATCGGCTATTTTTTCACAAGGAATGCAGATCTGCAATCATAGTTTTCAGATCTTGAACCAAAATTTACATATCTGATCTACAAACTCGCCGCCCTTGGAATCCTACAAAAAGTAAAAAAAAAATATTCCACTTTTGTGCCCAAGAAAGTGCTCTGATACCACTTGTTGTATATCTGATATGAAAATATAAGACAATGGAAATAAACCCAAGAAATAAGATAGATCGAAATAGATACCACTTGTTGTAAATCTAACCCAAGAAATATAGCTCTGATAAGGAAATATAAGATAATGCAAATAAACCCAAAAAATAGATAGAAATGAATCTTTATTATCAAACCCTTATGGTAGGGAAACACCATACATTCACTCCTTAAGGAAGGAGAACACTCCCCAAGCCCTATGCCTATCATACAAGAATACTTATCTTCATGTCTCTCCATGTGGAGTCTCTAGCCTCTATATAGGCCTCATACATACAATACCATGCATCAATACCATGGTTTACTCATACCATCAACAAATACCATGGGCCCATTACATTATTATTAACTACTTGTGGTCCCTTACATGACATGGGTTAACCACGTTATTTATTACTATGGCCCATCCCATTATTATATTATTACCTTGGGTACCTCCCTCGGTACCCCATATTACCCCCCCTAGGTATATAACATAAGTAGTAATTACCTACCTTCTGTAATTCTCAACGCAAACCATGTTTATTGCTTAATTAATTGTGCATTAAGTTGGCGGCGGTTTTAATAATTTTGAAAAATCTGGTGCTACTTCAATTTTGGTGGGGCTAAATGGAGTTTCTCCAAATTTGGTGGAGTTTTCCTAGGGAAAATTGAAGAGACCATAACTTTTGTAATTTTTGACCAGTTTTGGCTCAAAAAGAGTCATTCATAGATGATTTTGCATGCTCAAAACACAATGGAACAGGTTTCATAGGCAGAAAGACATTTTTTTACGTGATTTTTCTACATTGAAGTTTAACAAATCTTAAGGACACCAGGAGACGAGGTCAAGCCTAGGTCATCTGAAGTCTAATTATAGAGCTGGGATAGTCATTTTGGGGGTTTTGGGTTTTTTTCAATCCAATGGAATAGGTTCCAAGCCATTGGAGCAATGCAGATGCATGTAATTAGAGAATTGACCATTAATCCAAAGAGGGCCTAGCCATTGAGGCAAGTCCAAGGAGATGTAGCCCAGGAGGGGTGAACTCCTTTATCAGCTTCGTGTTATGAGTTGTTGTGTTTTACTTATCTACAATTTACTTGTTGTATATGTGTTTTAAATAGATAATTAACCTCATAAATTGCTCATAAAATATACTCAACACTTGACACATAATTCCTCACATTTTGGTTAATTTGAGACAATCCCAAACACTTTTTTTTTAATACTGATGAGGGAGCTTGCATAGCATTAACAATTTTTCCCAACATTCAGATCAAATACACAAGGTTAATCTTATGTTTTCACCTATTATGATAGCTTGGCTCATCTATATCAATGCTGTTGGTATTTACATAAATATACATTAGAATAAAAGAGTGTTATGAGAACTTTTTCCCTACTATATGTATAGTTCATTAACAAGAAAATGTAGAAGGTTAGGTTTCACTTGGTGACATAGTCCTCCTTATCATAGGTTTGTGTCCATATTTCGATTAACATTCAAAAGTGTGCTTGTGGTCTTTTTGTCTCTTTTTTTATTATGAATATTGAGGTCAAGTGGGGTGAAAATACATCGCAATTTAGTTGATTTGTTTTTTTTTTGTTCATGTATCTTTGATAGGTGATGATGTTTTGTTTGTTGATTTTGTAAATTTGTTCCAATTGTTAATTAAGGTCAGTGAATGGATAACTCCATGCGTCTACATTCATTCTTTCAATACATTTATTGTTTAGTATGTTATGGAATATAGCTTGCATGGGGTTGTTCTATACTTTCTTTATTCTTGCATATATTGGTGTCTAATCATGAATTCAATATCTAAATTGAAATGCAAGAAACATAAATGTAACAAAATTTGCAGCAACAAAATTTGACCTAATATCAGAAAAAGGAAAACATGTAAAACACAAATTAACCAGTATTTGGTAATTGCTAACAATGATATATTACAGTAGAAAAATACATATTACAACAACATAGTTTCTGCATCTGCTGACTAGGAGTTATCACAATACTGGGAACAAGTGTTAGCAATGGTGACCTAAAGAATGAAAACAACAACACATTTGTGAGTCTGAATCTAAGCTATGGGCAGAAGGGGGAAATTAGTGAAGATTGTTCATAATATAATCACTTTTACTTGCTTCATCGGCGTGAATATATCATACTTTATCACGAATTATTTCATTCTAGTATGTAAGTTCTTTGTTCTTTCTCATATTATATGACTTTTTATATTGCCTTGTTGGCAACTAGATCATTGGAAAATGAAAATTAAGAATGATACATTTATTCCCACATTTTTTCATGCAAGAAATATATTTATGAACCCTTATTAAGGGTATCTTTAAGTTCTTGTGGTTAAAGGGATCTCTATTTTAGGATTGTTTTCCTAAATTATCCCATCTTGCTTAAAATCATTTTTTGTTGCAGTCTGCAATGTTTGAATATACTCTCTACAATATGTAATGGTATGTTTCCTATTCTTGGGCATAAACTTTGCATGTATAAGGAATCAACCCAATTTCGATGTCTTTATATCACCTATAAAGGGATTCCAAATTCTCCTTTAACCCAAAAATTGCTATCATTTTTTTTTTTTTATAAGTTCAATAGCTCACAGCCAACTAGCCTGATTTCTTAAATAAGATACAAAATCTCTCAACTAGACATCCCCTACATAGGGATTGTGATTCCAGAATTTTTCATGAAACAACATAATATTGTGTTGGTACAGTTCATAGAGAAAGTCCTTTTCTTAATTCGTATGATAGGCAATGTTCACTTATAAAGTTCTCATTGGGAAGTAATATCGAAAGGTTTACTAGTCATGATAACATGCGTTCAAGACATCAAAAATATTTCTTGCAAGTACATGTTGTAATTGGTTGAAGGAACACTGCAACTAAGTCCAGGTTCTATTAATTTTCTGAGTTTTATCTTCTCAATCTCCAACCTAGTCAAATTCTGTTCTAGCTCAAGTGCCTTCTTTTTGTCTTCTTTTAATTTCTTTCTTTCTTCTTTCCAACAAATTCTATGAGTCTCAAAATATTATGTTCATATTTCCCTAAGGTTACGGATTGTCTTTTGGTGTTATAACAAGGGTATTACTTATTCCTCATATGAGGCTATCAATTGGGCCAATTTATCCTCTTTTTCTTTTATCAAAGGATATATTATCTCCACCTAAACAACCTTTTCCTCTACCATCCTTCCTTTTGTACAAGCAGGACATTGGGCTATGTCTAGTTCATCATGCTTTATTTGCACAATAGTGATTTGGGTCAGTTTATTTCCTTCTTCCTCATATGAGACTATCAATTGGCTCATTTTATCCTTTGTTGCATTTATCAAAGGATCTAATATCTCCACCTGAATAGCCTTTTCCTCTACCATCCCTCCTTCTATACAAGTAGAATTGTGGGCTATGTCTGGTTCCCCATCCTCTATTTTCATAGTGGTGTCTGGGGACTATCTTTTGCCAAGATATAATTTCTTGGACCCTAGGAGAAGGTATATCTATGACACCCATGGTTAGTGAGTTTGCAAACTAGGCCAAGCAATCTATTTTTTCACAAGCTTATTTTTTCTGAGCTCCTTTGTTAGGGCTTTAACTATGCATTTAAGCTATCTCATTTTCATCTGAAGAACCCTATTCTTCCTTAACAATGAAAAATATAGAGGAACAAATGAAGGGGTAATTATTGTTTTAGCGTGTTTGTTTTGTTTCTTCAATTCTAGTGTAGTTTCTTCAACCTCTAAAATATCTTGCTCGTCCTCATATGTTTGTGTAATTGTGTTGAGGCCCTCTCTGAAAAAATTCCATAATGGTTCTTGTGTGTAAGTAAGATGGTCAATTTGTGTTTCCATTTCTACATCTAGTATAGGCTCATCATGGGTTTACTTCATTACCTCTGTTTATTCTTGTGTATCAGTGGGGGAAAGCTCCTCATTTGGTTATTTTGTGTCAGTAAGGTGGTTGAATCCTATTTCCATATCTACATCTAGTACATGCTCTTGTGTAGCATCAAGGGAAACCTCCTTTGTTGTTTCTTTTGAAATAGCAAGTAGGGTATCATGAAGTGCAACACCATGGGCCCATTTTTTCTTTTTATTCTTAGATATTGGCACCATTTCTAGGTGCTTCCTTATTCCTCTCAATCTTATGGTGGCAGGATTACTCCCCAATATTTCTACATCATTATCATCTTGTTCCTCTTCTTTCGGTGGGGAATTAGTAGCAGAATCCTCAAGAACCCTTGTATTTCAAACATTGGGTGCTCATTTTCTAGAGGAGTTGCCATATGGAAAGTTTTTGTGGGAATTGTTGCATATTTTAGGTCATGGGGTGGAGCTGCATCTTCTAGGGCATCCTCTCATGAAGGCAACATTTTCATGTAATGGCATTCCAACTACGTCATTCCAAGTTTTCCCTTCCTTTTGTAGTGTACTAACCACTAAAATTTTAATGAGGCCATGGTGGGATGGGGTTTCCATTAGCCACTTAGATTTATGTATCATCTAGACCATAATCTAAAGGGATTTTACCAGAAAATGAGGCATGTTAACCAACTTGCAATGATGCAAATGATCTAACAGCCATATGTGATGTAAATAAACAACTACATACCTCCCTTTGCACATGAAATATCTCTGGACAAGGAATGAAACATAGGCCTAGGGTTTTGGTAATGACCTCATTTCAAATCATGTACCTCTCTTGGTGAGTTGTTCACCTACTTTAAGGAATTGCCACTAAATTTCAGGTTGGGATTTCTAGGGGGCATACCATTGTTCTTCCGTTTGAGGCAAACTTTTTGCTTATGTAATTACTTCTTCTGTTACATCCACCATTGTCCCTACTACCTCAAAATTGGCTTCTCTAAAATGCATGGAAAATTCTAGAGCTATCCCATTATCATATCCCTACAATCCGTGAATATACTCCATCCAGCTACCTTCATGTAGCAATATCTTCACGGGTTATTTGTGAATTCTTAGGCCTCCCATCCTTAATAAAAGTTCAGACTACCTATGGTTGTGTTTGGAAACTAGAAACTGAAATTGGAATGGGGGAGAAAGGCGAGAAATTGAAACTACTAACAAATGCCATTATCATGCCAATTAATGTAATCATGTGGCATCACTTAATGAAATTCCTCTCCACTTTGTATCAATCATACCTTGTTGTTGTGCTTATAGGAGGTCCCTTTTATACGCAATCCAGATTTATTGCAATGACAATTATCATTGGGATGGGAGGGTGATTGGATTTCTTGTAACCAAAGAAACTGTAATATTCTAATATGTCACCGTTAGACTATGCCTTTAAATTTTTCCTTTGTTAACATGCAAGTTTGTGGGAGCATGCACTGGATCTTGAAAAACCTAGGGCTTATTATACTCACTCCTAAAATTAAGTCTTCTAAAAAGTCCAAAAAGTTAAAAAATCCTTAAAATACTATAAAATAATATTATTATAAATCCTTACTCGATAATATTATTCTTTTCAATTTATTATTTATCCTTAAGTAGATATTATAATTTTGTAGGCTTACCATATTATCTTCATTGATTTGTAGGTTTATCATATTATCTTCATTGTTCTGCGGGCATAATTTTCGTTGTTATGATGTTTGTTAGAACTTGCTTGATGTGTTTGGTGATGTGACTAGGCATATGAATTCATTGATATAGTTGTTGGGAAGAAGTACCCAAAACATGATGTTTGTCGAAGAAATTGCACCAGTGAGGTTGCTTCTCAAAGGAAACAATGTTGTACAATTGAAAGTGGCTTGGATTGATCAAAGGGATAAATGGTGACTAATTTAATTAACTTAATCAGACACAGCATTTGGCATTTCACATATAAGAATATCTAAGAACAAAAGGAGAAAAATCGGTGTTCCTACATGTCGTGTTCTCCGATAGTGGTCATACAACTTAAGAATTAGATTCTTGACAACATTTTGAAAGTGTGCCTTGTTGACTATTGTTTATGAAAGTGATCATTATTTATTGGCCTTATATATTGATCTCGTGGTTGGAGATGTTGATAATGGAGAAGTGTACAATAATTAAATGGTTTGTTTGGTTATTTATACATTTCTCTCCCTTAAATGAAGTTGGAAAGAAATTGGAAAAATGCAAGATATCACAATTTCATTTTTTATATCATCATCTATACATATTATTCCCCAATAAAATTGGAAAATTGGGAATATTTATATTGCATTTTGTCCTTTACTTGAAGCAATTATGCTTTACAATTATTTTGTATTTTGTAATTGTTAATGTACAACATATCGCTTTCTTCATTTCTTTGTTGTTGAAATACATAAATACTATTGGGTTCAAATGAGCACACCTCCAACAAGATGATCTACGAGAAATAATCAACAAATTAAATATGAAGTTGGGCATATAGTCTAGTGCAACTATAACAATAAAAGGAAGCTTTTCTAAATGCATATATGGAAAATACAACAACTAATTATGGTTGTTTTTAAGTACTCAAAAGTTTGTTTCTACATCTTAAGTCTTTGTGCATTTTAAATAAGTATTCATGATTCTCATGCATCAAATACAAAAGAAGGAAAGTTTCTCATCAATTCTACAATAACATATAGAGGGGCACAAGATATGGAAACATCTTGAATATATATGAAGAGAAATACCCTTATGAAATTACCTAGGAACAATAGACTTATCTCCAAAATAGCAGCAACATGGAAACATTTTGTCTATTGGTATTCATTCTACAAAAAATGGGAAATATTTACAAAAATAGGTTTATTAGTTGTTGGCTAGGTGAATAATGAGATAAAATACAAGTATACAAAAGTGACACAATCAGTATTAACTCCTCAAATACGAGACAAGGCTTATATTTGTAATGCACGAAGAAAGGGTTTTCTTCATGTTAGTATATCGTCCCGGATTTAGGCACACACCAGTATAATTATGAATACAACATATCACAAATAAGTAGTAAGGTATGCCATGTATGATAGTCATAAGGTAACTAGCCTTGTCATTGAACGACACACAAAGGTGATTTATTGCCACAATGGTGACACAACGGGTTGTTGCAACAGGTGAACCAACTAGATAACTGGTTGGTACCTAGAGCATGTAGATTTTATGGCTTCGAATATGTAGCAGACCATTACATATTTTAGAGAGCATATTGAAATATTATAGATTGCAACATAAGAAGGATGTAAAGAAAGGGATAATGTAGAAAAAGAAACCTAAGAAAGAGATCCCTGTAACACCATGAACTTAAAGATACCCTTAACAAGGGTTCATAAATATATTTTTTGCATGGAAGAATGTGGGAATAAATGGATTGGCCTTAATTTTCATTTTCCAAGTATCTAGTTTCCAATAGGGCAATATAATTGGTCTTTTAACTTAAGTGATAACAAAACAATTGCACACTTTAATGAAATTTGGGGAAAGGCAGGTATCTTTGTGTTGATGAAGCAAGGCAGAGTGATTATAGTATCAAATATATTCACTAACTTCCCCCTTCTACCCATATATCATATTTATACTTACCAATGTGTTGTAACTAACATTCACTATCTCACCATTGCTAACACTCATTTCCACTCTTGCGGCAAATCCTATTCAACAAACACAACTGATTGAGCTATATGCAACTGTTGTAGTGACTACAACCACCCTCCAAAATTTTTCCTTCACTTCGTTTTGGAGCCTTCCTACTAAAATCTCAGCAGCTTGTCTTACACTACCCAGGTAGTTGTGCTTTCATTGAGTTTTATATTTCTCTTTACAACTTGCGTTTTCTTACTTTCTTTGTCATCTAACCACAAGCTGACCCTATGACTTAGTTGCAAACCAATTCTAGCACTGCCTTGATGATCTATGCAGTCCTTGAGGGAAAATAGCCTTTCTCTCAGGAAATGCATTGTGCAACCTAATAGTGAGCTTCGACTGCGCAAACCCAACTGGCAGCTTGTCTTAGCTAGGAAACTGCATAGAGCACGAGAGGCAGTAAGTGAGCCTTCGACTCCAAAACTGTGCAGAGATAGCTGACAACCTACCTTCAGCTGGGAAATTATTCTGAGATTGAGAGGTAGCCTAGATCCACTTATTCTAGAAATTGCGCAGAACCTATTGTGCTCAAAAATTGCTCAATGCATGAACTAAAGAGTTGCCCGATCCTTCCTAGAACTGTGCAATCTTTACAGGCAATGCATAGAATTTTTCTTGAGAAGTAAGAAGCTAAGAGGAAAACCTCCCTAGGGAGTAGGGATATATTATTAGTTTCCCAAAGGTGACACATTTCCATCTTTAGAATTTTGAGGTAAGTGTCGTTGTTGTCCTTGATCTCAAGCATACATGTCATGAAGTCCATTTTTCTCAAATCTATGTAATGAACACCTATACATCTCACTTATGCATTTGATCATCAAACTCTAGTTTCACTAGGAGATCAAGGAGCCTTCAGAGCATTGTCATCACTTTTCTGGGTGAGTTTTGTTTTTATCGCATTTTTTTTATCGCTTTTGTTTGTTTAGCTTGTGAGAGTGTTGTTTCACTCATTTTGTTGAACAACCGTTGACATTTTAACTTGTTTTAACATGTAGAAGTGTTGTTTCAAGTTATATATTTCCTTTCTCAAGTGTCACATGAGTTTTCCTGTTTTGCACCAACGGTCGCTATTGCAACCACTCCCTTCACATGCTTCATGTTCCTTCAGTTTAATTGATTGTTTCACTTGCTTTACATACATATTTATACACTTAGTTAGCTCTACACTCATCCTCACATCATCCTTCAGATCTTCTTGTTTTCAAACACCCCATGAATAGGTCTGGTTTCCCCTTGCCCGCATCTCACATCTCACTACATACACTATGCAATTTGGGAGCTCAAGGCCTCTATCTTGGCTTCTAGAAATACACAAAGCCCTTCCTAGGCTGGCTCCAACTATGCACTGCACAGTTTCAGGAGCGAGTCTCCTAGCTTGGCCAGTAAGACTTTACAATGCGCAGTCTCTCCTAGGCCCTGATTGAGATTGAATTACACATTGTATAGTTCCAGTAATCAAGCTTCCTCATTGACTGTTGGGAATATGTAGTGCGTAGTTCCCATAGTCAGCCAATCACCCCTGTTAGTCAAAATTGTGCAATTCCCCTCATCAAATGCCTTGGTTTATACATGATCATGTTGTGAAGTTAGAATTGTAAGAGCTAATGTTCTCTTACCATGAGTGTCCATTCGGTCCCACAGGTATTGTTAGCGCTCAAATCTACCTTAGGCTGAAATAAGGTAAAACTCAAGGCTACATCAAACCACGCTCAGCCTCGTAGTTAGCCCTATGAGGACAGGAGAGGGCTCTCTCCAGTCAATCTCGATAAAATGAGAAATAGGGTGCGAGATGACTCTAGAATAGGAACTGATTTTAGGCTAGTAAAGAGATAGGAAAATTTGAAGTTGATTTTTGGGGTTTTTGTTGAATCAAAGGGAAAGGCAATTTTGGGTGCGGGGATGAGACACAGTTTTTTGCGGAGGTCCGATTGGGGCAAGGAAGGCGATCGTCTTGATGCTTTTAAAGAGAATGAATGGCTAGATCTGACTGGTGAGAAGTTAAGGAGAGCAAGAAGTTTTCAAGGATTATCCATAAATAGATGAAAACATGGAAAATCAAACAAAATTAAAGGCAGAGCATAACAAATTATGGATTCTACCTTAACACTTCATTTGTTCAATTGCAGAAGATGAGAGAAGGAAAATGATACAGATAAAAAATTATGATTACTAAAAGAAGCACACCATCAAAACATAAAGCCACATGGATCCCAAGTAATGCTGCAAAACCCTGGTCTTTCCTTAGCTAGAAATGTAGAGAAAATATGTACAATAGTATGCCAAAGCAATCCCAAGTGTCCAACCTCTCCAACCTCTGAAAAGGATTGAGAAATTACATCATATAGACCATCCTAACCCCTTTCCATGCCTTTAGGGGTCAAATTCCTCCTTCTAGGAGCAGTTTGAACTAATTCCAAACATAGAGCTGAAAACTAGGCATCCAAACAACCTGCCTCTGAAAGAAGGGAAATTGATTCATTACAGTAAATATTTTCTATTTTGTGAATGAATCATCTAGAATAGGTAAAAGTGAGTCGAAGTTACATGCCAACCATAAATTTACATCAAGATAACTCAAAAATTTCATCCACAAGCAAAACTGGTTAAATTGGCCAAATTTCTGAGCTGGAAGATGAAAATTTGACCAAAAATCTCTATGCGCCGCGCGCCTGAGCTCTACGCATAGCGCGACTTTTAGCCTAATTTTGGGGCACTTATAGACATCCAAATTGAGCTCATGATAGCTCATTGGAAATCCCTGGACGTCTACCTTCCAACCCAAGTGGAATTTGCCAATTTTGTGTCCATTTGCCCCTCCAAAAGTGCATTCTCCCAAGACTTCTTCCTATGTGTCCAAAAAGGGGCAGTGAGGTCATTTTTCGCATGTGTTTTGACCTTTTGGGGACCCAAAACTTGCCCAAATTTCTTGTAAAAGTACCAAAATTCATGATTTCTCATGAAAAATCCAAAACTGCAAGCCATTTGTGATTTGGAACTCCCAATCCTATGGGTCGCGCGAGGCGCGCGACGCACTGGGCTTGAGGCGCGCGATGCATAGCTCGATAGTTCCTTTTGGCAGGAAACGTTTGGAGTCCTTCCCGGTGTCAACATCAGGTGCAGGATAGCTCTATGGAAATTTATTTGAGTCTACTTTCCAACCCAACTAGATTTTTTCAATTTGGAGTTCATTTTCTTTGTCAAAAATCAAATCTCCCAAGACTGGTCAAAATGTGCCAAATGAGGCTGCCTCAAGGCAGAGTGCTATTGCAGTCAACTTTTGAATGCCTTCTTCAACTCAAAATTGAGCTCATGATAGATCATTGGAAAGATATTTTTGTCTAGTTATCCTTTGACTCATCAAGAAAGTTATTTAGCCAACCAAGCTAGGATAAAACTTGATTTTTCCAAGGTCACTTCAGAGGTGCATCAATTCTCCCAAGGCGATTGTATTGTTGACAGTGCTCTAAAACCATGACACTTGTGTAAAACGTGAAGGAGGTTTTTCTTTATTGGCCTATTTTGGACAAAAACCTCTCTCAGTGTTCCAAAATGAATCTTTTATTGCTTAGAAACATCATTTTAGTGAAACCGATCCTAATGTGTGAAACAAGGAATTTTGTCGAAATGAAGTGAAATGAAGGGGATAAGGGGCTTCTAAATTCTTGGGGAAATTTTTGGAAGTAGGGAGGGATGTTAGGAAGAAGGGGAAAGTGGAATCTCAGAGATTGAGTGAGGGGAAGGGGTCCAAAAGGGCAAAACACAGGCCCAACCTAGAAAATTGCCAAGTTGTAGCAAGAAACTAGGGTTTGTGCAAAAATGAGGAATTTGGCAGATCTCAGTGATGGTAAGTGTTTAATAAGGTACATTAATGATAAGGGAAAGTTTATGAACATCAGGATACAAGTTTTGCTAATGATTTGACCATTCAAGAGAAATTGCCTTCAAAACCCTAGGAGAGGGAAATGAGCCTTACCTAGGCACAACTAAAGCGTGAACAAGGTGTAAAATGACCCAGTGGAACTTGACATGATGATAAAAACCTTCTGAATGATGATAGACTCAGCTGAATGGTGACATGGACCGACATTTGGGAAACTTCGAAAGGAGTGAAAGAAACCCCTAGACCTAATGCCTAGTGACCAAATTTTGCTTGAAGACTCACTGAAATGACAAAATTTAATTTTGACACCTTAAAATCACTTGTAAGAGCATTTTTGATCACTGGAGGAAGGCTACAAGGGCTGACACTAACATTGGCTCCAATGGGGATGGTAGCTCCTTGGAGGGGCTAAGAACGACAGATCTTTGGGAGAGCAGACCATCACCTTATCCATTGGGCAATGGAGTCAAAAACTCAAACTGAAATGCATGACTGAAAATTGATGACTTGACAACACAAATTGACTCTCACTCAACTAAGAACTGACTCGATACTTAAACACAATCGACAAACTAGAAATGATGCTCGATGTGGAGCTTATTCATCAAAACCTACTCTAACAGTTTCATTCATCACCTGATCAAGTGAAAAGAAACAACCAATGCAACCAAGTAAGTATTCCATCTGTTGTTCGAATTTTCCGCAAGTGCTTACTTATGAACAACAAGAGAGAACTACTGAAAGGCAACTCCCATGACAACTTGGAAACAAATTCATTGAATGATATAGATCCTCTATCCGCCTCCAAAAACAATGCATAAGGATCTTGAAATTCAAGCACATTGGAACTTAGCTCATCTAATGGATTACTTCTCGTTTCCTCATACCATGAATGCAAACTTTGATCTGAGCCTTGTGACGAGACCTCTGCTGAAAATGACAAAGTAACCGGCTACCAGATCAAATTCATATCAGCACATGTTTCAAGCTCACATGTAGTCAATGGAGAAATATGTTGACTGCAAACCTCATCCAAAACATCAACTATTGGATCATGAAAATCTTGAAAATACTGCTGCAATGTATCCATTGAAAATGTATGACATCCTTCTAGCTGTTCATCTTTTTCTTGAGAGATTTTACGAAGATTCTGCCTTATAAACTGAAACGCTTCGAAACAAAAGGGTATAGAATCTTCCTGCATCATCAAATCATGTATTTCATCTTCCACACCTTCATCTATAATCTGCCCTTCAATTTCATTTGGTGGCTGCAAATCCGATGCTACAAGCTGCTCAAGAATTTTGTTATCTGTCTCATCCTCAACATTAACACTAAGAGATTGTTGATTTGTTATAGGCTGTTCATTTGAAGATTTACTATGCAATCTACCCTTCAAAAACTGAAATGATTCAAAATAGAATGGTACATAGTCACCTTGAGTCATTAAATCATGTGTGTCCACTTCCAAGTCTTCAGCTGCAACTTGACAATCAATGGCTTTTGGGGGTTGCAAATCTGAATATGAGAAGTCTTGAACAAAATTTTCATTTCTCTCAAGATGATTCAAATCAAGACTTGTTGAAGTTTGATTTCTGATTGCATGGTAGTTATCTTTGATGAAATGAAACGAATAAAAACAAAAAGGCAAAGATCCTTCACTTACTTCAAACTTTGATGCACTTTCCTCATCATTGTCATAGATGATATGCATTGGTTGATCACTATTTGCGAGTTGCTGAAAGTGAACTTCCTCCTCACACAAACTAGTTGTTGATTCATCTACAAGATTAGTTTCTTTTTGGAGAACATAATCATCATCATATTGATCAAACTGAGGCAATTCATCATCAAACATACACATCATATCAACAACTCTCTCTTCTTCACAATGATCTATAAAACAATCACTATGACAACTGGGATCGGAAACAAAATGTTTTGGGTCAGCCGCTTGTTCTTGAATGTCACTTTCATTTTTTGCAGTCATTTTCCGCACCATCTCTTCTACTGCATTTACGAAAAGATCAAGCTTTTCCTCTGAAAGTGTCAGCTACTCTGAAACATTCTTCTTTTCTTCTTCCTTCAACCTTGCCCTCAAGATCAGCAAATGAGCCTCTACATTCACTGCAATGTTTTGCATCTCGTGAAGTGTTGCAATATCCTTTTCTCTCAGCTGAAACTCCATTTCCAGATCAAAGGCACCCAGATAGTGCAAGAGAGCAGATCTAGGAGGAGGCCTTATATCAATTGGGATCGAATAATAAACTTGGTTAAATCTGGCAGAAAATTGTTGTACTGTCTCCCCTGGCATTCTTTTCAGTTAATTATACTCTTCTATAATAAGGAAAAGGTTTTGCCCGATCATCCACCTGTCGAGAAAAACTTTGACAAACTGCTGGAGATCTGAAATGCTTGCATCAGGCAAGGTTTTGAACCAACTCTTGACTTTGGCTTGCAAAGAAAGAGAAAAAAGCCTTATACTAACATCTTCACTATCAACTTCAAAAAGGTCTAGAAAAGACTCAAAATTCTGCACATGTTGCTCAACGTTGACATTCTTACATTCACCATCAAACCTCAGCAAGTATAGATCATAGTTTTTGGGGGAAGCATGAAGAACAGAAGGTAAAATAAGAGGTCTATACCGATCTGGAATTTTACAAGGTGTAGGGCTATGTACATCAGGTATAGAATCAATCTTGGTCTTTTGAGGTTCATCAATCTGAAGATGGTCATCACAAAATTTAGAAGAAAGGTCTTGATCAAGCTCAAATGCATGCAAATCTTTGGTATTCACAATCTTCAAAGGGAAAGAATCAACTGCAGGCCGAGGATCTCTTCTCAAATACAATATACTTTGCAAATCCTTCTTGACATTCTTGGGAAAAGAGAAGAAATAATTTATGACAAAGAACAAAATGTCTTGGATGAAATTCCAACTTGAATACCTGATCTTTCCATGTTGTCCTTTCATGTTTTTGCTGGTTGGGATCATCCTCCAGTGGAGTCTTTGGATCTGATCTCGAAAATGATTTAGAGTCGCCAGGTGAATGATTTTAGCCTTTCAAGTGTCTGATCGGTGTCCACCATCAACCATCAGATCTGAACTTGATACATGTACTAGGGTAATTAACAAGTTAAATGTCACATTTACAAGCTAGACCGGAGATTGACTGAAGCAATGTTTATCTACTTCTGCTAATACAAAGCAAAAGCGTTTCGAAGGCTACTTGGCATAACTTATAAAACATATGAGATAAACAAGAAAACCATTTGTTCTCCCCACTATGGTCACCAATATGTTAGCGCTTGAAATTTCACCTCAGGCTGAAAAAGGTAGACTCCAAGGCAACATCAAACCACTTAGCCTCGTAGCTAGCCCTACGGGGCAGGAGAGGGCTCTCTCCGGTCTATCTCGAAAAAAGTTCTTCAACGGGCTGAGACAACCAATAAAGAACACTGATTTCAGGCTAGTAAACTGATAAAAAGGTTTGATTTGGGATTTTTTGGGTTTTGGTGGAAAATTGGGGAAAGGCAATTTTGGGTGCGGGGATTGGACGCAGTTTTCATAGGGGGCTCTTTGGGGCGAGGTAGGAGACTATATTGATGCACTTGAAAGATTTGAATGGATGAGAATGACTGGTGAGGAGCTAAGGAGAGCAATAAATCACCTTGAATTCTCCTTAAACAGCTGAAAACATTGATATTAAGCAAACTTAAAGGCAGAGCATAGCAACCATGAATTCTACCTTAACACTTAATTTTCCTAATTTGCAGAAGAAAAATTAAGAATATTATTCACATAAAAAACTTACAAGTACAAATAGAAACACACCATCAATACATGTAACCACAAGAATCCCAAAAAGGACTGCAAAACCTTGGTCTTTCTTCCTTTTCCAAAATGCAGTGATACAATCAGTAATACAATAGAAGCTTTCTCCCTCAAGAGTCCAACCATGAAAATGACTAAGAAAGTACATAATATAGGCAAGGTAACATCTTTCCTTGCCTCTAGGGGTCGAGCTCACTATCCTAGAAGCTGTTTCAACCAATTCCAAACTGAGCACTGAAAACTAGGCAGTCAAAACAACTTGCCTCTATAAGCTAGGAAACCAATTCATTCATTAAATTCTTGCCTATCATATGAATGAATCTTCTAGAAGAGATAAATGAGTGTCAAAATATCATAAAATTACATCATTTACATCAAGGAGGATCAAAATCTACTCCAAAAAGTCAAACCTAGTCAAAACTGTGTTTGTTGTGCTGTAGGTACAATTTCTGTGAAAATTGCCCAACGGGCCGCGCACTGATTCTGAACGGGTCACGCACCTTTGGAGTAGTTGTTGAGGCACTTCCAGGTGTCCAAATGAGGGCAAAGTGGGCTTGTTGTAAAGGTCTGGATGTCTACTTTCCAAACCAATTGGAATTTCTGCATTTGGTGTCCATTTGCACCTCCAAAATTACAATCGCCCAAGACTGCTTCCTGTGTGTCAAAAAGGTGGTAGAAAGTTATTTTTTGCTTGTTTTTTGACCTTCTGGAGGCTCAAAACTTGGTGAAATTTCTTGGTCTTTGCTGAGAAAGTGTATTTTTGCATGAAAAATCCAAAAATGAAAACTTTTCCTGAAATGGACCTCCCAATCGAAAGGGTCGCGCACGGTGCGCGACCCGTTGGGGAAGAATTATTGTGTTTGGCACAAAAAATTCACAATTGACAACATTTTCTCCAAATTTCTTAAAATTTGGGCTGGGAGTCCCCAATCAAGTGCCATGCTCCATCAAAGAGTTTTTGGCCAAAATTTGGAGTGTATCGGGCCTTTTCCGTCGTTTTAGTGCCTTGGCCAACCTCCTTGGATTTGGCGATTGTAATTTTTACATTTCTCTAAAACCATGACACCTGTGTAAAAAGTGAAGGTGATTTTTCTTCCTTGGAACTTTTTGGACAAAAACCTCTCTCAGTGTTTCAAAATTCATCTTTGATTGCTCTAAAACATCATTTGAGTGAAACCTATAGCGATGTGTGGAACAAGGGAGTTTGTCGAAATGAAGTGAAATGAAGGGGATAAGGGGCTTCTAAATTCTTGGGGAAATTTTTGGAAGTAGGGAGGGATGTTAGGAAGCAGGGGAAAGTCAAATATCAAATATTGAGTGAGGGGAGGGGGTCCAAAAGGGCAAAACACAGGCCCAACGTAGAAAATTGCCAGGTTGTAGCTAGAAACTAGGGTTTGTATAAAAATGAGGATTTTGGGGGATCTGAGTGATGGGAGGTGTTAGATAAGGTACTTTAAGGATATGGGAAGGTGTATGAACACCAGGATACAAGTTTTGCCATTGATTTGACCGTCCAAGAGAAATTGGCTTCAAAACCCTAGGAGAGGGAAATGACCTTACCTAGGCGCAACTGAAGCATGAACAAGGTGTAAAATGACTCATTAGACACTGAGATGATAATGAAAACCCTATGAATTATGATAGACGCAGTTGAATAGTGACATAGATTGGCATTTGGGCAAATTTGAAAAGAGTGAGAGCAAACCCTAGACCTAATGCCTAGTGACCAAATTTTGCTTGAAGACTCACTGAAATGACAAAATGTGACCTTGACACTTCAAAATCACTTTGTAAGAGCATATTTGATCACTGGAGGAAGGCTGGAAAGACTGACACTAACAATTTCCACATGAATTCTACATTGTATGTTATAGTGATGGATGCTAGATGGGCTAGTGTCATCGAATGATGGTGGCTACTTCCTTGTCTTGGAAGTACCTTGCTCGCTAAGAGGGAGTGTTGATTTTTGTGGATTTGGAGTTACTCCAAGCCCTATGGTTCAGTGTTTGGATGGTAAAGTGCCACAAGAGTCACTTGTGGGCTTGGAACACAAGGTTGGAGTTTTTTACCCATCGTGATTTGAGCAAAAACCATGGGAAAATGTTGACATGTGATGGATGAGGATGATAACTCTCGTCAAGAGGAATCCAATGCAACTAAGAACATCATATTCTAAGTTGTAGAAATGGAGATATGAATTTTTGAAGTTGTGGAGTGGGTTTGCACCAAATGAGTTAAGGTCAACTTAAGTTTAGTAAGCCTCTTGACAGCTGGATAAGCCCATGGAGGACATTATAAGGAGCCCTTCTTATGTATATAAAAAGAAGGTGATGGAGAGTCATTTTAGACATCCATTTGTGCAACATAAGAGCTCACTGGAGGAGTGGAAATTTGATGGACTACAAATTGGGAGGCTAAATTCTTTCTTAGATTATCATGTTACATATTTGATATTGGAGGGACTTGTGCGAGTGGTATTTGATTGAGCAGGATGAGTGCTTGAAGGACTAAGCTAGTGGAGGTCATGTAGGCTCAGAGGGAGTATAGCCTCAAAGGGAGGAACCCTATAGAGTTTTGGGATCTTCAGGTTCAAATGTGATGAGGTAGAGGCACTATCGATATTTCCACATTCATTCTACATGGTATGCTATAGTGATGGATGTCAGATGGGCTAGTGTCACCAAATGATGGTGGTTACTTCCAAGTCTTGGCAGTACCTCCCTCGCTAAGAGGGAGCATTGATTTTTGTCAATTGGGAGTTACTCTAAGACCTAAGGTTCAGGGTTTGGATGGAAAAGTGCCACAAGAGTCACTTGTGGGCTTGGAACCCACAGTTGGAGTTTTGCAACCATCATGATTTGGGCCAAAACCATTGGCAAATGTTGACATGTGATGGATGAGGATGATATCTCTCATCAAGATGAATTTGACACAATGAAGAACATCTGATTCTGAGTTGTAAAAATGGTGATATGAATTTTTGAAGTTGTGGAGTGGGTTTGCACCAAATGAGTTAAGGTCATCTTAAGTTTAATAAGCCTCTTGATAGCTGGACTAGCCCATGTAGGACATTGGAAGCAACCCTTCTTATGTGTATAAAAATAAGGTGACGGAGAGTCATTTTAGACATCCATTTGCGCAACATAAGAGATCATTGGAGGATTGGACAAACTCAACATACCTATCATTGTTTGGGTCACAAGTGGGAGAGAATCTTAGAGAGGAGAAGAGGTTACATATGATGCTTCTTGTGACTGTTGATGGGTTTTTTTATGCTTATAGGAGGGCCAAGTATGAGGAGGAGAGACACAGGCTTGTATTAAAGGTGCTTGTGGGTGGAGAACTCTTGGAAGAGGCAATCACAACATAGAGAAGGCTACTATGTGTAGGTCACAACTCTTATCATCCTATAGAAGAGGTGTGTAGGGTTGGTTGAGGGTTGGTCTATGCCCAGAACAATAAAACAATAGGTGAAGTGTCCTCCTAGCGCAGGCCTCAACAAAGGAACGGAAGCCACAATTGTTTTAGGGTTGTTTGGATGGTTTTATAAGGTTTGTTGTAGCATGCGAGTGCCCTAACCAGTAAGAGTAAATGGAAATAGCATGATAACATACTTGGAGTGAAGTTTTCCTTATGTTGGAGTCATGTTTTGGATTAGTTTGGATGGAATTTTTTTGCACCCTATAGTATCCAAAGTGGTGGGGCAGACCTGGTGGTTAGATGCTCTAACCAGTAGGAGTATCTTGAATTATTGTTGATCGATGTATTAGAAATTTGGAGAAGTTCGTTGGAAGCCAAGAGGAGGGATTCTTACGTCTGAGGATGTCTTAAGAATAGGTTGATACTACAATGAGGATTGGTCACTCGTGTTACATTGGAGGGCCACATGAGATTGGACCAAGTGTGGACATGGATTGCTTATTTATGGTTTGCTGGAGGCAATGCGACAATGGCCAAGTTGGAGCCCAGTGTACAACACTTTGATGGAAAAAGGTAGTTTCTAGGGTGGCTATTGTTGAGCTCAAGGGTCTGATAAAGAAGGAGTAGTTTATGGGGCCCTAAACTTGTGTGTGGAGAAGGACTTCTACAGAAGATGATGGGAAGTCCTCATCGCCTATGTGCATTGTGGGAGATGGACATCTTATAGTCATAGGTGGAAACCCTTAGTGCCCTATGTTGATCTTCATTGGAGCAACATGGGAAGGCCATAGTGGGATGAAGTACCTAAGTAGCCGGGGAGAAGCATAGGGCAGATTTAGAGTTGTTCACAAATGAAGTCATGAAGAACTCGATACGAGTCTCGATGTGTTGTTCCCTTGATGGAAAAACACACAACTAGTGAGAAGATTAGATAGTTGTGGTTTAGTGCTCAGATGGACTTGGATCATTGATAGAGGTAGTGTCATAGATTGGGAGTCGGAGGACTAGGAAGGTACTGGGTATGACCAATAGGATCTCAGAGAGTCAACTATATCAACCAGATGGCGAGAGTATCTTGTCAAGGGTATATTGGTTGTCAAGCAAACTAACACCAAGAACTAGTTTTGTATCTTGTATCAGTGGATGTATGAGGGCCATTATCTCTAGTACGGGAGCCCTAGACTCTTGTATTATATGTTGATTAATATAACAAATTTCGGTTGAAAATTGTAAAATGTTCATATTTTGTGCACTAGTAGATTTATTGTTGTCTATATTCTATTGTGAAAAGTAGTATCGTTGTGATTCTTGGTTTTGTAATGTAAAAGATTCTATCATAGACCCAAGATTGTGGATAAAAGCCAGTAGGAGCAAGAAATTTGGATCATATTGATTTATCAATCTATTTTGTCTTTGATGAGAACTTGGTGAGGCCAGTTCTACTTTGATCCCAAGCATAAAACCCTGTGGGTGTAATTTGTCTGGTGGATCCATCCAAGGTCCACAAGTAGTATTCAAAGTTTAGTTGGTGTAGTCTGTTGATGAGCATCCTTGCATGGCATTGACAAGGGTTCCTATGTAAATCATTTTCACATGTATTATTTGTAGCTATTAATTAATAAAGTGGTCATGTTTTAAGATTCCTTTGTGTTCTTTTTCTTGTTAAAAGTTTATTTTAATTAGAACACTAAAATGTACTAGATTTTTTATAATTGTTAATATTTGGGATTTTACGACAAAGTCTATAAACTATGAAATCCATGAGCGATAACAAACTTACCTATATAACAAAGAATTAGCTTATTTTTAATTTTAGAACCATTGTGCTATTCAGATTTAGTTGAATTCAACCAACATTTCTAGGATGACTCCCCAACAAGTCATAGGCTCATATGAACTATTTCCTTCTACAAATAGCTACCCATGATCCTTCAATCAACTACCCTAACAAGTGAATCCTTCTATCCTATAATTCTCTTTAGGAAAATAATGTATCACATTCTTTGCCTCTTCGATTGAATAGAATAATTCATTCCAAAAAATGAAAATACAATCTTCAACTACGCAATCCATATGTCATCATGAAAATTTCAATATTTTTATTTTCATTTTACTTAAATTAGCTTTCTCTATAATTGACACTTTCTCATTTTATTCATTTATTTTTTATTAACTTGACTTCGTTTTTACTTTTTTATAGTTTATTTTATTTATTTATCCAAAATTTCACTTTGTTATTCATAATTTTATCTATTTATTTTTAAAATTCTCACTTTTTTTATTATCATCATCATGATTATTTATTGATTTAATAATACGATCATTACATGCTCACCCTCTTTAAGGAACTTCCTGTCGAATTTAAGTTTAACCATATAATTATAAGTTATTTATTTATTTATTCTCTCATATCCAACACCTTCTACTGTAAATATAATAAGGGCCACCTAAGTGACTATAACAAGCATCGAAAGTTGCATCACAACACCCGAGAAAGCGTAGATAGTCTCAAGCTTTTGTTTCCCAACATTTGAAACCAAGCTTAAATCCCTATCAGTCTATACTAGAGTCTTGAAGCACAAACCTCATCTTCCCCAAGGAGTTCCATATTCTAGTACTCATGTAACCCATGCATCTCAAATGGATGAACCAAAATTCCTCTATAGCTCCTAACAGGTATAACCCCATGCATCAAAGTCCCATATCCACTTCTAGAAATCAACATTACAACACCAATATGAGACACCCAACCTTTTCAACATGGTCCCACCATGAATTACATCTCCCGCATTTACCAGATGGAAATTGAGCATAGAAGGGACCATATAAACTAACCAATAATGAAGTTGACAAAAAATGTGAGGAATCCACCAATAAGGTTAAATGGAAGCCAAGGTATTTCAAGAATCCAAATAAGTGATACTATAATTTAGCATCAAACACGAGGGAAACCACCCAGTTAAAGGAAAATGATGAAAATTAATGTTGGGTATAAGGTAACTTATCAGTAATGCAAATAGGGCTAGGGTGCAACTCTAGGTATAGCCTAAGAGAAATTTGTTAGATTTGATAAGAGCATACCCGTCGAGAAGAAGTTAATGGGGACCTTCTATACTAACATGAGTATATGAATGAGATGTTGATATGATCCTAAGAATAACTTGATGAGCTAGGTATGGCTAACAAAATCAGTCAATAGACACAAAATAATGGCTAACGAAAAGTTTTACTTCCCTTCAACAAAAGCATGACACATTTCGTGACTTACGTAGCATGTACGATAATAAACTTTGTATAAGTTTAAGATACAAGATGCATAAAAAAAATGTCCATATGATTGGAAGAGAAACGAACCAGAGGAGTACTAACTCTAAAACAAGGTTTGGCTCTTGGTGGCCATACTAAATCCCAACCCAATGAGCAAAAGACTCATAACTAGGAGAATTTTTCAAGGGTGACACTGTAACTTATTCTGCTACCAACTAAATGAAAGAAACTCTTTATGTCTCTCTTTTTTTTTTAAATATATATATATATTCTATCCATATCAATCTAGAGAAACCTTAAGGAAACTACAAGAAAGTATTTCCCTAGTGGAGTCACCAATTTTGTTTGAGGGAAATATTCCCTAGGGCTAGGGTTGAAACCCCCAAAAAATCAGACACAAAATTCAATCAGGAAAAGTCAAATGTACACGCAAAATACATGAATTGACAAAGGTAGGCAAAAAAGGAATACATATAGGTCCTACATCAATTAACATCTCGTATGGTCCAAACCTTACCTCTTCCTCCTAAAGCTGCAAACCTTCAAGATGGAAAAGGAAACACCAACATATCACATCATTCAAAGTACAAATGCATATAAATATTTTAGATTATAAGAATATACATTAAAGATCCACATTCATAATGTTAAAAAATGAAAACTGGAATAAAATATGAGTTTCTTTATCAAAATGATAGTAGGAAAAGGTGGATAAAGTACAAATTAATATTGGCTGATGGCATTGATGGAAACTTCTTATGGGTCCTTATACTTAGGCCATGAAGGACTATGATGCAAGATAAATGGGTCCCGACGTCTATGCATGGAAACAAGTGTTTCTGAGATACCGGGAAATGAAAAGAGCACTCGATAACATAGGATTTATCTAGGGATAATTCATAGGAGAAAGGATGCAAATCAATAGGATGATTTTTGCCTATTGGGTGTATTTTACCACCAAAAACTAGTTGGTTTAGTTAGGCCATAAGTTCCTATATTTGGATTTCTAGTCTAACCTTTAAACCCCACCTGAAGAATACGTAGTTTATGTTATGAAACCAGCTCAAGAAAAGATAGATCAACGCCTTAGAATTCAGCCTCTTCGAGGGGGAAACCTCCTTT
>APFE031554345.1:27512-66727 GCA_000404065.3 Pinus taeda
TTTGTATGCCATAGGACCAATCTTTTGCAACACCTTGTATGGACCATAATACTTTGGTGATAATTTATTATCCTTCTTAGCTTGCTTGAGGGACATTTTCTTATATGGTTGTAGCCATAGGAATACCCAATCACGTACATCAAAACTTCTTTCGTTGTGATGTTGATCTGCCTATTTTTTCATTCTATTTGTGCCAACACGAGGTTATCTTTTAAGAGTTGGAGGACTTGTTGTTGATGTTCGATGTGATGTTCCACTGCCTGAACCTTAGAATTTTCTCTTAAATATGATGTGATGGATGGTGGATGATACCCATAAAGTGCCATAAATGGGGTAATTTTGGTTGCTATATGGAAGCAAGTGTTATACCACCATTCAGCCAGAGGCAAGCATTTGACCCATTGTGTCTGTTTATCAGATACAAAGCAACGAAGATATCCTTCCAAACATTTGTTTACTATCTCCGTTTTCCCATCAGATTGAGGATGATAAGATGAGCTATGAGCTAACTGAGTAACAAGACAAGAAAATAATTCTGTCCAAAAATTTCAGTGAAAATGGGATCTCTGTCACTTACAATAATCTTTGGGTTTCCATGTCGCTTTTGAATTGTTTCCATAAATGCAGTAGAAATTGTACTAGCTTTAAATGGATGTGATAATGCACAAAAGTGTGCATACTTGGTAAGTCTGTCAACTACCACCATGATGACACTCTTTCCTTAGACTCGGGTAAACTGTGATAAAATCCATTGAAACCTCCTCCCAACATTGGCTTGGAATGGATAAAGGTTGTAATAGACCTGGGGTCTTAATTGTTTCAACTTTATTTTGTTGGCAAACCAAACATTCCACCACAAACTTTTGAATATCCGATTTAAGGCCATCCCAAAAAAATTCCTTCTTAACCCTGCGGAGTTTTTAAAAATCCCGAGTGCCCTCCTAAGGGAGAAGTGTGCAATTCCATCAAAATATTTTTTGAGTTGGGAATTCTTACAGAGGTATAAACGATCTTTGTACCATAACGAATCACTTTTCCAGCTAAATGTATCAGATGTACTGGAATCTTGTTGTAACTTTCAAATAAGTGCCCACACTTCTTCATCATTCTTCCATTCATCCCTTGCTTCGTTTATCCAATCTGGTTGGATAATAAAAACGGCACAACAATGCTCCCACATCCTCATCCTTTCTTGAGAGTGCATCTGCCACAACATTTTGCTTCCCTTTTTTCTAGATGATTTCAAATTCATAACCCAACATCTTTGTGACCCATTTTTGTTTCCCTTCAGAGGATAATCTTTATTCTAAAAAGTATTTAAGGCTATCATGATCCATTTTTACCTTGAAGTGTCTTCCCATTAGGTAGGGTCGCCATTTCTTAAGTGCATTTAGTATTGCCAACATTTCTTTCTCATAAATAGCTTTGTGTAAATACTTTCCCTTGATTGTACAACTTTTGAAAGAAATGGGTCTTTCATCTTGCATTAAAACAACACCAGTTCCATTTCCTAAAGTATCGCATTCCACAATAAAGGTTTTCATGAAGTCCGGTGTAGCTAAGACCGGTGCTTGGCACAGTGCCTCTTTAAGATGTTCGAAGGCCTTTGTAGCTTCTGGAGTCAATGAAAATGCATCTTTCTTTAACAATGTTGTTAGAGGTGCTGCTATTCTCCCATATTTCTTAACAAACTTGCGATAATACCCTATCAACTTGATAAATCCTCGCAGATGCTTTATGGCTGTGGGGATTTTCTAATCCTTAATGGCTTTAATTTTGCTAGGGTCTACCTTAACTCCTTCATGAGATACAATATGACCCAGATATTCCACCTCTTATACTCCAAAGAAACATTTGGATCTTTTTGCATCTAATTGTTTCTCCTCCAATAGTTGTAGCACCCTGTCAACGTGTTCAACATGATCCTTCTAAGGCTTGCTGTAGATTAGTATATCATCAAAAAATACTAACACAAATTTTCTAAGGAAGGGCTTGAAAATGGAATTCATCAAACCTTGAAATGTAGAAGGTGCCTTGGTAAGGCCAAAAGGCATGACCAAAAACTCATAGTGACCCTCATGAGTTCTAAATGTTGTTTTCGAAATGTCTTGAGTCTTCATTCTGATTTGATGATATCCTGAACGAAGATCTAACTCGGTGAAGTAAATTGATCCATGCAATTCATCCAATAATTCATCAATGACAAGAATGGGAAACTTATCTTTAATAGTGAGATTGTTGAGCTCCCTATAATCCGGACACATGCGCCATGATCCATCCTTCTTTTGCACCAATACTACTGGAGCAAAGAAAGAACTTTGGCTATGTTGAATTATACGAGCCTCAAGCATTTCTGCAAACCATACGTTCAATTTCACTCTTTTGAGCATAGGGATATCTGTGTGGCCTGATGTTTGGAGGAACACTTCTTTGAATCAAATGAATAGCATGATCATGATCACGAATAGGTGGGATACCTTTGGGAGTCTCAAATACCTTGGAATGATTGTCCAAGACCTTTTGGAGATCTGGAGAAATAGATGATTTCGATGTGGAAACATCTAGCGAACATAATTGTGCAATTACACCTCATTGTTCCTTTTTTAGAAGCTTTGTCATACCGTTAGAGCTGATTATCTTTCCCAGTTTCCCTACAAAACCCCTTAATTCAACTTCCTTTCCTTTCGCATAAAATTTCATGAAACGTTCTTGAAAGTTAAAAGCTATTGTACCCAAAGATTGTAGCCATTGGACTCCTAGTACAACATCAACACCTCCCATTGGAATAGAAAGCATTGGGCTTTTCAATACATATGCTCTCATGGATAGCTTGATATTATGGCACCTTCCAGAGCAATTTATCATTCCTCCATTTGCAATCATCACTTGACACTCTGGTGCTAGATATAGGAAGCAATTCAATTCGTTTGCTACCCTACAATGAATAAAATTGTGGGTGCTTCCTGAATCAATCAACACTATTACCTTTTTCTTCTTGATTTGTCCTTCTATCTTGATGGTTTGAGGAGTGGTAATTCCAGCCAACGCATTACAAGATATGGTTGGATTCCTTTCTTATTTATCTAGGCTTTGTTCCAGGAGTATATCCTCTTCTTTTTACCTTTCTTGCTCCTTTTATTCTTCCTCTTCACAATCTATGTAGAATAATTTCTTTTCAACACACTTATGACCTTTAGTGTATTTGCTATCACAACTGTAACAAAGCCCTTTTTCTCTTTTTTCTTCCAATTGTTTTGGTGTCAACCTTATAGGTTGTGGAAGGCCGGGGGTAACAACACTTCCATCTTTATAGTTGTGACTAGTATGCTTCCTGGTTGCCGTAATTTTGCTTTCCATATTTCTTGCTAACCTGAATGCCTTCTCTAATGAATCAGGTTCCCAAAGGCGAACATCATGTTGGATAATATCTTTTAAAGTCCCTATGAACACATCATTCCTATTCTCCTCTGAAATATTTTTTACCCTTATGTTCAATTTTTGGAACTCCTCAATGTGCTCCATTATTGAACCCTTTTGTTTGAGACTTATCAATTGGCTAAAAAAAGTGTTGCTTTTTGTATCCTCATAATGTGCTATCAATTCTTCTGTAAAAATTGCCCAAGTGATAAATTGCTTACGAGAGCAAAGCCATTGATACCATACAAACTGATTTGGTTCCAAATATAAAGTTGCCATACGTACCTTTTGTGTATTTTTCACATTATTGAGATTGAAAAATTGTTCCATCCTTAATATCCATGTGGCAGGATCCTTGCCATCAAAATTCCTCATATCGATTTTTGGAATATGGTGAGTCTTCGATCCAACATTAGCGTCTATGGAATCATGATTAACATTTCTTTTGTTCTCATCATGAGTTTCCTTTAGTACCTTTTCACCCTTATTGACCATTTCTTGTAGCAACTTATTCATATTTATCTTCAATTCTTCCATCTTATCATCCATGCCATCAATTTTAGCTTCTACGCCTTTCTTTAAACCATCCATCTTAGCTTCTACATCTTTCCTTAAACCATCCATCTTAGATTCTGTTGCTTTTTGTGCAAGTGACACTTGCTGCACTTGTTCTTGTAATTTTGATATATCATATAGCATTTCTTCTTCTTCTTCATGAGTCATGCTAGAGCTTCCAGGCTCCTTACTAGTCGTTTGCATTTTCTTTCCTTAGGGAATCAGTTACCGATATTAATTCTCTATTATTCCCTTTGAATTCCTTCAAAATAAATTTTCAAACCAAGCTTAAGCAAAAATTTAAGAAAATCTACACAGCTTTTTTCACTTTGTAGGAGCTTGATATTGCCTCTGATGTATCTCTGTACTTTCCGATCATATAGTTCTGAATTTGTGATATGTAGTAGCCCTTTGTGTCCTCTTTCTAATGCCACAATTCTGACCCAAATTGGTTTCTCCAAGGAAGAGTTATGCGAAATCTCCCACAGTGACTTGATTATAGACTAGTTCAGTAGAGCGAACTTGTACGACATGCCACAAGTCATTTTTTCGACCTTTGGATCTGAAAAATGCATACACAAAACTAAAATATGTCCTCTTTCTATACCTTCTGACGAAATTTCAATCACATCCCTAGAGAGAAAGTTATGACGATGTTCCCCAGGTCACCTGTTTGGAATGTAATTCAGGAGTCTTCAAAAAGACCAAATTCCTCAGATCATATCTCCGCAAATATCGCTTGAAAAGATCTAAAATTCGGACCTAAGGTTTAGCGCTATTTCTTCTCAAATGGGTTTTTTTTGCGACTTCTGAAACATCATAGAAAAAAAGTTATAGTGCAAATTCCACGATGACCTGTTTGGAGCAGCGAAACCCTAGAATCCAAAGCTCTGATACCAAATGTTATGAAACTAGCTCAAGAAAAGATAGAAAAGATACATCAACACCTTGAGAATTCAGGCTCTTCGAGGGGGAAACCTCCTTTACATTACATAAATGAACAATTCTTGGATGATTCAAATGACAAAACCTCCTTTCTATATATAGGAGTCTAAGGAGTCACAATATAACCCAGCCGACCTAACAATAATAATATAAAGCCACAAAAATAACAATAGAGGGATTCTATGGGGCACAGTAATAACAATATGGGGGCAATAGGGGCACAACAATATTAATAAGGGGTATAACTACAATAGTAATGGGGTAATCACTAGTATTATAGGGACCCAACAGTTTATATATTTTTTTTACTGTCAAAAAGTTGTATGTGGGATGCTTTGATAAGTGTTGCATACATAAGAAATTTTACTACAGGAAAAGAACATATATATTTTGAAATCCACTTATTTAAGATGAGGATAGTTCTAGAAGGGAAAAGGGATCCACCTAGGAAAATCAAGAGCATCTAATGAAAAGGAGTGACAAAATATGTTCTAACAATTTTCTTGAAAATATGCTATTGTATGGGCATAAGCATATTAAAGAAGAAAATTAAAGACTTACAATTGTTTACTTACATACCTGAGGCAAGAGAGAAATTATCCAACACATGATGAAAAGCATTGGATTTTGAGATAGTGGGTGTTCACATGCCCATGATATCATCCATGAAATGCTAATGGGTGGGCGACAAATCATTGCCAAAACCTCAGATTGCTATGAGCTATTTCTCATGTATTTTAACTTTGAGGCGTCATCATAGACCTTCCATCACTATAATGAATAGAAATGGGGAGAGTGAATCCCTTGCCTAATACACTGAGTAGGTTTGAATTGCACTAATGGAGATCCATTTACAAGGATTGAAAAGGAAGGAAGTGATAAGATATTTCTAAACCATATAGCTCACTCAGTGGAAAACTCTTAAGCCTAGAGAACCTGAAGAAAAACGTCCCAAATGAGCTTGTCAAAATACTTAGAGAAATCAAGCTTAAGGAGCATCACCATATTCCCTTACAACTTTAATGAATGGATGACTTCATCAACTACCATGATCATATCAGTGATTTCTCTCCCCTCCACAAAACCTGTTTGTTTAGGGACTATAAGATTAGGGTGAAGGGGCTTCAACATTTTACCATGGGGGCTTCACTCAATGAACCTCTAACATAGCACATGCATTCGTGGCATAATAAACAATATCCTCAATTTGACTACATATTGAAAAATACCCCTAAAAATGAATTTATTTAACCTCCTACCAATATGAACCTAATACACCTTCCCAATTTAAAAAACCCGACTTTCACTAGATATTGTAGTTATCCATTTTTTCATTAACATTTTGTATACCCCTCTTTATTTTCCCTTAACTTTGAGCTCCATTTTTCTATAAACAACCTATAAAAACCCTTTACCCTCTATTATATGATCAATATATTATGTCATTTTTCCTCAATAAATATCCCCCAATATGAAATCATGTGGTATGGTATTTCTCCCCCAATGAAGCCCTCGTGCCTTTTAGCAATAATTTTTGTGACCTTATAAATAATGTTGTGAAGAGTGATACGCATGAAGGTGCTTGGTTCTTCCACATTTACTTGCTTTGAAACTAGGCTAAGGAAAGTCGTATTGAGGGCTCTTACGATAAATTAGGATTTTAAATATTCTTCCACAACTAATCATACATCTTCACCTACTATGAGCTAGTGGGATTGAAATAACTTAGTGGTGAATCCATTAGGCTCAAGAGCTTTCTTGCAAGGCATCCCTTTAATGATAGCCTCAACTTCATTTTTATGTCTGAGAGAAAGGAGACAATTTTTTTGTGAGTGAGATCTTGGGAATTGAGCCATGATTGTGCATATTGCATCCACTCTGCGAATATCAAGCATTGTTAGAATTCCTTGGAAATGTCAAATGAGTATGAGTTCTTGAGTGATGTCCCTAAACAATATGAAGCTTTTTACTCGTAGGGTTTTCGATAGAGGCAATTTTACTATGGTTTCGATGATGTAACGTAGATTTATGAAAGAAAAAAGTGTTCTTTCACCTTCTTTCCACTGACAAAATTTATGTTTTTACTACCAAAGGAGTTCCTCTTGCTTCCAGATGAGCGATAGTGATATTATATTCTGCTATAATGGTGCTTCCAGATGAGCGATAGTGATATCATATTCTGCTATAATGGTGCTGGATTGTTGTGTGAGATGACTTCTTCTTGAATAACAACGTTCTTTTGCTCTAACTTATTTTTCTCCTCTAGAATGTTGCTAAATTTAGACTTATTCCAACTTTTAATTACTAGTGAAGTGATTTTTCATTAATTAAATGTGGAGTATTTTTTTTTTTTTTTTCCAAATTTTTTTTTTTTTTGTAAGCTAGGGCGGGACTTTCCGATTTACATGTCCATTATGTACCCCTCTACGGGGGAGGAGTAGCCCAAGATTTGAACCCAAGACTTCCGGTTCGGTGAGACTTCATTTCCACGGCCCTTGCCGCTTGAGCTACCCCATGTGGACTTAATTTTCCTATTTTGAATTAAATATTTATATTCATAATTTTAAAAATATAAAAAATAGTTTTATTATTATTTTTAATAATATATTTTATAAATTTATGTTATTGAATAAAATATATGAACAATAAATAGTAGTAATGAAAAAGGTTTTATGGAAAATAAATTGGCAATTAAATCATATATTAGAAAAACATAAAATATTTCCAAAGTAAAAGGGGAAGGGAAAAAAACAAACATATAACTTATTGAAAAAAAATAACTGTCAAAATTTGATATTGTGATTGGATTTTGAGAGTTTAATTTGTCAAAGTGGTTGATATTAGTAAAGAAGAGACACACAAAGAAATGGAAACATGTGAATAATTTAATGGATTTCCAAATAGTTTTGACCATTTAAATGTCTATGAGCTATGATTTCTTAAACCATATGTTAGTATTAAGAAAATAAAAAATTATCCATTTATTAAAACATTGGAATTTTCTTTTATGATATATTAAAATTTCTTTTTTATATCATCTTACTAAATCGATATTCTTTTACAGTTAAAAAGAAAAATCAATTAACCATCTTTCAAAAATACACGTAAATCAATTTTAAATAATAGAAAATAAACATTTATGAATATAGCATTTTAAAGTATTATTAAAAAAGTTAGTAAAATTTAATCTAATACGATAGCAAAAACTATGTGTACTCTATTATCAAATATAAATTTGATTATTATGGACAGTATAATCTAGCTAAATTTTCTAAAAAACCTAAATATTTTAAATTTTAGAGAATGGTTAGACATAGCCATTGTTAAATATAAAAATGCACATCTTTTCAATATATTGTCATATTTTATATTATCATATAAATTTAACAATGGTTGAGTATAGAAATACGCACCCTTTCATATAATAATAAAATAAATTACAAACATTGACATTTCGATATTTTTTAAATAATAAAAAGTAAACATTTATGAATATAGAATTTTAAAGCATTATTAAAAAGTTAATAAAATTTAATCTAATACGATATCAAAAGCTATTTGCACTCTATTATCAAATATAAATTTGATTATTATGGATTGTATAATCTAGCTAAATTTTCTAAAAAAATCCTAAATGTTCTGAGTTTTAGAGAATGGTTAGACATAGCCATTGTTAAAATAATAATAAAATAAATTTTCCATATTTTTTAAATAATAGAAAGTAAACATTTATGAAATATAGCATTTTAAAGTATTATTAAAAAATTAATAAAATTTAATCTAATACGATATCAAAAACTATTTGCACTCTATTTTTTTTTTCTCGGTAAAACTAGCTAGCCTGTTATATTATATTTACAGTAAAAAGATTACAAGCAGTGAAGCAGGACTTCCATGGTTGCCAGTGGCGCCTTGGGTGACTTAGCTTTGACTCAAAAAGCTCCCACGCAGGGGTAGCATCAACAGCACTTCGAAAATTCCTCCAAAAAGACTGACTGAGGCAGGAAACCAATTCAATTTGCCCATCAACAGACCCAGACATATTGAATTAAACATAAGCATGCCTGCCCACGCAGGGGCGTTCTTCATAACCAGACTGAGGACTGATACAAACAAGACAGACTGAGACAAAACACTACCAAAACAAACTGGACAAAATAAGAAACTGTAAGTGAACAGACATAATGCTAACCCGTACCCATTGACCCGCAACAAACAAAATCTTGGACCCGATCTGAGTGGAAACGGCAAGTGCTGGAGCGCACGTAGGAAGGTCAGTCAGCGTCAGGAATTTTCTCCTCCACAATGGTGCACCATCCCTGTCCCTCAGGGATTCCTTCCCACATGGCAGCCCATTTGTCCTGTGCTGAGCCTTGAGATTCCTTCGCCTGGGGGAGAGAGGGAGTGGGCATAATATCCTTCCCTGAGGTATCCTCCCCACTTTATGGAGGCAGCACAGGGCCCGCCTTTCCAGAGCCCTCCGGGGGTGTTTCCTCCATTCCTGGAGGCGTCTCTCCTTCATTCCCTTCCGGAGCTTGAGTAAAAAGCACTGAGACATGAGTATTAATTCCTGGATTATCCTTGGATTTGCCTAGGGTGAACACCATCAAGCCAAATACCGGGAGGGTTGGCTCCCCTTCGCTCGCGTTGCCAACCTCCATGTATTGCCCAGTCTGGAGTGGCTTGACCCCCGCCCTCCTATAGCAATAGCAGCAGCAGCAATGGTGGTGCTCCCTCTCTGCCGGTGGGCGCGAGGATGAGCCATGTCCAGAACCCCTCCTGCAAGGTTGCCGTTGTCGTATCCTCGCCATGGGCAGTTCTCCTTCTCCCTTGATAGCTTTGAGCGATTTGTGAGGCCAACCAGAAGGCACAATTTGCCACCAGAACCTTCCAAGCACCACCACCACCTTTGAATTTTCCATAGAGACCTCGGAATTCGCCACCAGAACCTCTGAATTCGCTCCGAGCACCTCTGAATTTGCCACCAGAACCTCCGAATTCGCAGCCAGAACCTCTGAATTCGCCCCCAGCACCTCTGAATTTGCCACCAGAACCTCTGAATTCGCAGCCAGAACCTCTGAATTTGCCCCCAAAACCTCTAAATTTTCCACCAGGACCTCTGAGTTTGCCACCAGAACCTCTGAATTTGCCACCAGAACTTCTGAAATGCTCTCAAATTTCCGCTTTCTCTCAGAACAGGAACCTGAGTAGGAGCGTCGAGAAGCCCAGAAGGCAGCTTGAGGTGGTGGGATAGCCTCCCTCCTACAAGTCTGCCTCTGTGTCGGATGTCTCTGCAATTGCAGTTCCTTAACACCACTAGAACGATGAATTGATAACTGCACTTCCATGCCTTGATATCCCTCAACATTCCTTTGTTCGAAGCGCACCATAACTGCCACCATCCCTTTAATCTGCTCAGCATTGAATGCTCAGATCATAAACCTCGCAGTATTAAGCCTTTGACGGCTATGTCCTTTCAGCATTTAATTGATCACGGGGCGGCACATGGTGGACATGTGGCTCAGCCTTGCGTGACGTGCCATCACCCACATCCGGGGGATCAATATCGCTTTGAAGGAGATTCTTACATTCCTGAGTCTGTTGATTGCTGGGGATGATGTCCAAATTTCCTGCTTGGAAAGGATGGTGGCTTTCTACCCCAATATTGGCTAGGAGATCAGCTACCTTATTGCCTTCTCTTCTGGAGTGATGAAAGGAGATGGCTCTGTGGTTATGTAGCTCTTGAGCAATGTTGTTTAGCCTTGCTTCTAGCCTCCAACTGTCAGCTACTTTTCTGGTTTGAGAGCCATTCTGAATGCGAGTAACCATGCTGATGATAACCTGGGAATCGCCTTCCACTATCAGTGGTTGAAGATTCTGGCGTCTGGCAACTAAAAGCCCTTGCCAGAGACCCTCCAACTCCGCCGAGTTATTGGTGTCCCATCCTATATTGCCGAAGTAGATCTGCAGGGTGTTACCATTGTGATTACGAATGATACCACCATAACCTACTGGCCGAGGTTTGCCTTTAGAGGCTCTGTCGAAATTAAGTTTGTAAGAGTTGGTGGGTGGGGCATTCCATTTTCTGACCTCCTTGTCATTACCTTTCGTTGTCCACTGGGTGCCATTCCCTTGTGGCAGCTCTAGCTTCCAGTTGTCCAGGATGTTTTTCTCGTTGTCCTTAGTAGGGAGGTCCTCCTTAGTCCATGATTTCAGAAGCATGGTCTCTTTGAGGTTGCCATGTAGTCTGGTCCAAATTTCCTCAATGGGCGAGCTTTGGCTTTTGAAAATGTGCCTATTCCTTTCTTTCCATATGATCCATATTACTGTGCCAGGGATTATATTCCACATGTAGTTAAGGATCGCACAGTCATAGGGGATTTTTGGCCATTGACGGATGGTATCTATGATGTCTCCAGGTCCTCTGCATCTTCTTTGACTTCTGAAGCCAACCTGATCCCACAGCTTGTTGACGATTGGGCATGTGTCCAGAAGGTGTTGTAAGGTTTCCTCATTTTTAAAGCAGTTGTGGCATATAGAGGGCCCATGGAAATTGCGTCTCCTTAACTTGTCCTAGGTGAGAATCTTTTTATGTCCAACCATCCAGAGAAAATGTGATATTTGGGCCAGGCTTTGAAGCTCCAAATTCGCTCCCATAGAGGGTCCAGTCTCGTGGTGGAGTCTCCTATGAGGTTATAGGCTTCGGATGTGGAGTAAGATCCTTTGGGGAGGTAACCCCATCTGAGGATATCCTCGCTGTTCTCAAACCGGATGCTTCTCTTTTTTAACTCATCTTCAAGTGCTGCTGCCTCCTGAATTCTAGTGATTGTGATTATTTGGTTGCTTGGTCGCCATATTCTGAATCCGTTTACCGTGTCCTATTCCCAGAATTTATGGACGGTTGCGTGTTGCTGCTCCTGTCTATTCAGAATGATCATTGGAGGAAGAACACTTGAAAGTTTGGGCTGTTGGTTCCATGCATCCTTCCAAAATCTGGCACTATGACCATTTCGTATTTCCCAAAAGCTGTGTTTCTGGATGAGCTGATCATGCTGCTTGGCTACATTCCAAATAAGTGATCCATTGATTGTGGGCTTGAATCTTATGAGCTCTGCTAGGGGCATATTGTTGGTGTATTTGGCTGTCCATATTTTGGCCCATAACTTATCTGGATTAGTTAACCATTTCCACCAGATTTTGGCATTCATGATGGTGTTGCTGCTCTCTGGATCTCTGAGCCCTATGCCTCCTTTGTTTTTGGGCTTGCACACAGTGTCCCATTTCACTAATGCCCATTTGCGATTAGTGGCTGAGCTTCCCCATAGAAAATCCCGCTGAAGGTTTCTCAATCTTTTCAAAACCCATTTTGGAGCAGCAAGGATAGAGAAAAGATAGAGAGGTATTGCTTGAAGAATGGACTTAATAAGCACAACTCGACTAGCTAGATTGAGGGAGCGGTGAGTCCATAAATTGAGTTTTGAATCAAGCTTCTCAAGAAGAGAATGCCAGGCTGGCTGCTTAATGGTCGAAGCAGTAAGGGGAGCACCAAGGTAGGTGGAGGGGAGGGAGGCGGATTGAAAGCCTAGGATACGGGTGATGGCGGATTTAACAGGCGGGGGGGTGTGGAAGAAAAAAATTTGAGACTTGGAGTTATTGACATGAGTGCCAGAGGCTTTTGAGAAGTCGCTGAGCAGGGATTTCAGTCGAGAGGCTTCCTGAGCTGAAGGGTAGCCATAGAGCATGGTGTCATCGACAAATTGTTGATGAGAGGAGGCTGGGGAGTTGTCGATGGAGATCCCTCTAAGCTGATTAGATTGGAGGGCCTGCTTGATGTGTCTGCCAAGACCCTCAGCCATAATAACAAAAAGGAAGGGGGAGAGGGGTTCCCCTTGTCTGATGCCTCTGGAGGGTTTGAAGGGGCGGGAGGGAAGAGCATTGACAAGAAGGGAAAAATGAGAGGAGGTGATAAGACTCATGATCCAACGAACCCAGGTGGAGCAGAAGCCAAAAGCTTTCAACATATGTTGAATGTAAGACTAGCTGAGCTTGTCGAAAGCTTTGGAGAGGTCGAGTTTGAGTAACATTCCAGCTTGCTTGGATTGTTTGAGGGAATGGATGATTTCATGAGTGAGAATGATGCCATCCATAATATGTCTTCCCTCGACATAACCCGATTGCTCCGGGGAGATGAGAATGGGTAGAAGGGGCTTTAATCTGTTAGCAATAACTTTGGAGATGACTTTATAGAGGACATTGCAGAGGGCGATGGGTCTAAATTTCTCAGGAGTTAGGGAGTTCTCCTCCTTGGGTATGAGGGTGATGAAAGTGGAGTTAAGGGATGGGAGCAACCAGCGTAATGCTCTGGACTCCTCAACAACTTGCCAGACCTCCTCTTTAATCAAGTCCCAGAAAGCATGAAAAAACGTGGTAGTGAAACCATCTGGTCCAGGGGCCTTACCTTCCTTAAGCTGCGCCATCGCCTCGTCTACCTCCTGGGCTTGAATTGGGCTCATGAGTAACTCGTTGTGCTCCTCTGTAACCAGCTTGGGGATATTGTTGGTGATTCTTCCAATCGCCCTTTGCCGATCCACCGCTTGCTCTTGGTGGACCTGCTGAAAGTGATTGAGAAGGACTTCTTCTATTTTCTCATGCTCCTCAACTTTTACCCCCTCTTGGTTATGGATAAAGGGAATCTTATTGTGCATCCGCCTCTGCACTGTAGTTCGATGGAAAAATTTGGTGTTACGCTCCCCTTCGTTTAGCCATCGTATCCGTGACTTTTGCCTCCAATAAATTTCCTCTTGCTTCCTTCTTTCCTCAAGCTGGTTGTTTATGTGCCGCTCTCTGTCTAAGGTAGATTTTGTATGCCCTGCATTTATTATTTCCTGATGGAGATTCTTCAACTTCTTATTGAGCTCTTGTTGCGCCTCAAAAATATTGCCGAAGGTTTCTCGATTCCAGCGTTTTAGGTGACTCTTTAGAAAGTGTAGTTTTTGTTGTAGTTGGAACATCTTTGAGCCTTCTAGCGGGATAAAGGAAGCCCAGGTGGTTCTGACGAAGTCCTTGAATGCTGGATGCATTAGCTAAAATCCCTCAAACCGGAAGGGCCTTTTGGTTTTATCACCTGGTCGCTGCCAGTGCAGAGCTATTGGCCAGTGATCCGACCCTGAGTGGGCCAAGATTTCTGCGGTAAGATCACCTCCAAGATGTACCGCGTTATCCGAAATTAGGAAGCGATCTAGTTTAGAGGCGATCTGAAATTTGCCTCCTCTGCGATTGCTCCAGGTGAAGGTACCATTGCAGAATGGCATGTCTATGAGAGAGGCATTTTGGATGAAGTCCTTGAAGCGATCTACTTCAGGTTCCAGTCTGGATCTGCCTCCTATCTTGTCCTCTATTTTGGTAATCATGTTGAAGTCCCCTGCAGCGATCCAGAGTGGATGCTGCCTGTTTTTGCTGAGCGCTTCGATGGTATCGAGGAGTGCTTTTTTACTCCCAGCGTCCTGCGGGAAATAGACGTTGGATAGGTTCCCATGAATGTTGGTGTCGAGAATGTGGAAGGCTGCTTGGATGAGATGATGAGAGGCGTGGAAGTCAGTGAGCGATATAGCCTGGGTGTTCCATGCTATGGCAAGCCCCCCAGAGGCTCCCGTGGCATCCACAGCCACTGATCTGCATCCTGGCTAGGCTTTTGAGAGAATGCAGCCCAGCGTGGCACTGTTACATTTCGTTTCTTGGAGGAAACACATCTGTGGTTTTTCCATCTTAATCATGTTTTTTAACATTCTAGATTTTCCTGGGCTGTTGAGCCCTCTTACATTCCATGATACGAGCTTCATGATTTAACTATTTTGGGTAGGGTGGTAGTACTTCGTCAGCTTCGCGTATCTACCAGAATCTACCAGGATTTTTCCGATCTCTATTGTTCTCTGGAGATATGTCTTCCTTCCTCTTTTTTTGGTGTCCTTTGGACACGGATTTCCATCCCAGGTGCTGCCAGATTGAATGCCCAGCTGGTGTTGGTGGAACGCTCTGGAGATGACCACTTCCAACTTATGTATATCTGACTCAGAGATTTTTTCATATGCCTTCTTCTGGCAATGTAGCTCCAGTTCTATGATATCCAGACCATTTAGATCTATGCTCTCAGGTTCTTCCTCCATATTTTGCACCTGACTGGTATCCTCCTGAGGAGTTTCTGAATTCTGTGGGGCGATCAATTTCCCATCTACCTCCATTTCCTTGAGAGACTCCTCTGAGTTTCCCGGATGCCTGCTTAGGATGGTTGGGATGATGATGGGGGATTTAGACCTGGGAGGGTGGCTGAATGGAGGGGGGTGGGTGGAAGAGGAAGGGCGGGCAGGAATAATGTCAGTATTAGGGGGCTGATCATCTGAGAGATTGCCCAGGGACTCAAAGTTGTTCTTGGAGGCAGGATTTTGGGGCTTGGAAGGCTGGGGTTTTGGCCCATTCTGAGGCTTTTTATGCATGCGCTTTCTGTTCGTAACTTTGGTAAAGCCATCTTGAGATGGGGTTTTAGCGGATTCAGGAGAGCTGGCTTTGACATTGAGGGGGCAGTCCCGGAACAAATGCCCTAGTGCATGGCATCTCCTGCACCTGAAGGGCACATGCTCATAATCGAGAGGCTGGATCCACTCCTCATCGCGGTGGGCAAGGGTAACTGACTCAGGAAGTGCCTCATTCAGTCTAATGAAAACACATATTCGAGCGTAAGAAATGAACTTACGGTTTTTTGTTTCTTCTGCTGCCCTGATGTATCGTCCCACTCCATTTCCTATGCTCATTAGACACTTTTCTTCCCAGTATTCATCCGGGAGTGAATAAAGTGTGATACAGACAGGAGCCCATGTTAGATCTTGTTTGTCAGGGCTAAATCTGGGCTTCCAATCCCTGATGTAGAGACCTGCCGAGTTGAAGAAGTACGGCCCTCCTCCCAGGATCCTGTATTTATCTTCCAGACAGAAAAAGATGGCGGTGAAGAAGCCCTTCGCCCCCAGCTGGAGGGTGACATCTCCCTTTGGCTTCCATTTAGCTACAATCCAACCATTTAAGGCCGTTCGGTTGGCCAAAACCCTATGAACTTTCCAATGATTGTATGGTCCTTCATGAACTCTATCCTGCTATCAATAACGTCTCCAGGCAGTTCTATTCTCGGCCTTTCCTTGGCTACCGGACGAAAGGTGGAAGAGGTAACCTTTGGGCTGTCCTTCCGCGAATCTTGTTCTTCTGGCTGATTACTGTTATTGCCTTGTTGCTGCTTCCCTGAGTTGAGAAGATCCGGATCAATCGACCCGAAAATGACCTCAGGTTCTGGTTTGTGGCGTGAGGGGGAGGGCTGCGACGCCCCCCCCTGAGGCGGATTCATGGTTTGTAGCTGCTCCCCATCAGATCTGTCGCGCCACAGAGGATTTGGTACAGAGACTGACCCCGATCCGCTGTGCTGTCAACGCCGTCGAGGGTTTCGCCCACCGAACCCTAGCTCAATCACTCATTGTCCTCCCTTGCTCTAATAGAAAACATATTCAACTATTTGCACTCTATTATCAAATATAAATTTGATTATTATGGACGGTATAATCTAGCTAAATTTTCTAAAATACCTAAATCTTCTAAGTTTTAGAGAACGGGTAGACATAGCCATTGTTAAATATAAAAATGCACATCTTTTCAATATATTATCATATTTTATATTATCATATAAATTTAACAATGGTCGAGTATAGAAATACGCACATTTTCATATAATAATAAATAAATTACAAACATTGACATTTCCATATTTTAAATTTAGTAAACTTCGGTATGTCGTTTCTCTATATGGATTTCTTATGGTAATCGAGTTAAGAGTGTCAAAGAAACAATAAAGTAGATAATATTTCTTAATAATTTCATGAAATTTTTGCAAAATAATAATATTAATGGTCACCAATTATGTGAAGAAAGTGAATAAAGTAATTCTTTTTTATTATTTAAAGAAAGCAAATAAAGGAATTATTTTCAGTTATAATAAAATTTTATGTAACCGAGTAAACAATCTTAACATATATTTGTTTTTGTTCTTTCAACACACAATGTTAACATAGAGATGACATAAATTTACTATAAATTATTGTCTATGGTTAATTATGGTTATTAATCCCTGCCTATGGCAAGCCAGGGACTACTGCTATCAGTGGATAAATGTCTATTAATTCAAGTGTTGATTTTTCAAAATTATATAGTAAGAGATGTATTAATTTGGTAAAATAAATATGTTTTATTAAATAATGGACAAAAAAAATTATGTGAGGACATTAAGATTTGAGGTCTTATTGTTGGTTTAAATTTTCTATCCAAAGTGTTTTGCCCACTTAACATTTGATCCAAATATTAATGTTTGCTTAAACATTTTATCCAAAGTTCTCTTGACAAGTGTTTTGGTCTCTGTTATTTTATCCAATGTAGTTTTTATCCAAACTTTGTTTTACACTGTCTCTGCCCATTTAGTTGGTAGTGCATCGCTTAGTGGCAAGTTGCATGCTTATTAAATTATAGTGTGGCAAGCTGCATTCTTATTACACTATAGCATGATAGCATGCATTGTAAGCCCTCTCAGACCTTTCTTCTTATTTTCGTCGATTTTGTCTGTTTTCTTGTGGTCTACAACTTTTTCCATCCACTACTTGCAGGTCGAAAGCCCCTGAAATGTGTTGAGGCATCCATACCAATTCATAAGCTTTCTCTGGCCACCCCTTGATGCTTAGTACCACATGGACACAATATACAACATCCAACATTCCCACCACTGCAAATCTTGGCAGCATACATCCAAATGGCTGAATCAGCGCCCCCATCTACAATTAGTGCCCCCCTCTATAGCTCTTCTAGATATGCATTCATTTACCTCAGATTGAATGTGGTAGAATACACCCAAATGGATTTGTCTTATATTAAATGTGGAAGCATACACCGAAATGGTTGAATCAATGCCTCCCTCTACAACTCTTGCAGGTATGCATTCATTTGTCTCAAATTGAAAGTTTATGCCCTCTCTCTAGCCCTTACAAATATGCGTTCATTTGTCTTATATTGAACACTACTACTCTCTCCATATAAAGAAAACATATCAAGTGATTTTGATCATGACCGCCTCCCATCCATTGATAATTAACATTCACTGTCTACATAATTAACCTTACATTATGTTTTTTCTCTTTCATTCATAGGCATTCTCAAGAACCAAATAGAGCTTAGGGTCATGACCTGGCCAATTAAATAACACAATTTGAGGTGGGAGTCATAAGGTTGAAAAGATCACTCTTCAATGTAGAATTATTTAACAATATCTTAACACAACTAAAATCTACATTTATAGTATTTCATACAAGAGAAAGAAATTCATAATGTAATAAAATAAAATAAAAATAATATTTATCTATAAATCGATATCATGTACTATTTAGGCCAATTGACTTATCACAAGTAAACGTCGATATGATGTGTTATGTCCCAGAAGGGTCTTAAGTCATCCTGTTCTTGAGTCTCCTCCGCTAATAGAGCAACTGTAATTTTGTTTGTGTCCTCTTTACATTAAGATTTAAGTTACATTGTAAGACATAAATTTAGAGCCCTTGATCTCCCTCATCGTAGAATTCTTCCCTACAAAACACCATACATACATTCATACGATAAATATCACTCTACAACAATATAGCAAATCATTCTCGCATACTAGTCTATTATATCACCTTCTGGAATATTTCAGTTGGAACCAAATATTCAATACCTATGAGGAAATTGATGTCATTGTGTTCATTATTGATTAGGAAAGCAAGGATTTCAATGCATTCTTCAAAATTTGAAATTCGAACAGATGGATAGCCCCCAAACGAGGAATCTGTCTCCTAGATTTAAGTTAGCCTCTACTCTTTTGTAATATTCAATTTCTGTTTTGCTTTCATGAGCCCTCTCCATATCCATCTCCCTCTCCTCTCTACTGCCTCTCCCCTTTCATGTCCTTGCCCCTGCCCCTGCCCCGCTACCTTAAATCTGTAGACTCCCGATGTACAACTTGCACTCTTCCCGACCACTTAATACCATTGAAATTACATGGGCATGGTCATGCCAGTGCAGAGCTACCATCTTTCCTTGCAATATTATTCTACACTCTATCACATCCTAATGTCAATAAATTAAATTCAAAGGGTTACAGGAGATTTATGCAGATGAAATAATTTATTTTTCATGAGCATCAAAGGAAATAATTTTTGTAATCATCTTATAAATAATGTTGTGAAGAGTGATATCTCTGAAGCCACATGGTTCTTCTACATTGATTATTCTACACTCTATCACATCCTAATGTCAAAATTAAATTCAAAGGGTTACATGAGATTTATGTAGATGAAATAATTTATTTTTCATGAGCATCAAAGGCAATAATTTCTGTAATCATATTATAAATAATGTTGTGAAGAGTGATATCTCTGAAGCCACATGGTTCTTCTACATTGAATTGCTTCAAAACTAGGCCAAGGAATCTAGTAATGAGCGCTCTTAATATAGAGCTAGTGGGATTGGAAGAATTCAGTGGTGAAGCAATTAGGCCTAGGAGATTTGTTGCAAGTTATCACTTTAATGATAACCTCAACTTCATTTCTATTTCTCAAAGAAAGGAAATCTTTTTCTTCTCAGTGAGAAATCTTGGGATTTGAGATGCGATGGTGCATATTACATCCACTCTGTGAATATTAACCTTTCTTAGAATTCTTTGGAAATGTCACATGAGTTGTTAATTGGTGCCCTGAAAATTATGAAGCTTTTTATTGGTAGGATTTTTAATAGAGGAAATTATATTATGGTTCCAATGTTGTAACATAGATTTATGAAAGAAATAAGTGTTTCTTTCACCTTCCTTTAGCCAATGGACTTCACATTTATGTTGCAAAAGGAGTATGTCTTGCTTCTCGCATTAGTTTAGATGAGTGAGAGTGATAACCTCTTCTCTTATAAGGGATTTTCCATTTGAGATAGCTTCTAGTTGAATAACAACCATTTTTTTCCCTAGCTTATTTTTCTCTTCTAGGTTCTTGTTGAATTTAGTCTTATTCCAACCTTTCAATTGCTAGATTCTTTTTCTTTAATTAAATGTTGATTAATTTTTTTTATTTACCGCGTTTTTAATGAAATAGTTTTATTCATAATTTCAAAAAAAAAAAAAAAAAAATACTTAAAATTAATTAATAAATTAATTTTATTAATAAATTTAGACCAAAAAATAAATTTAAATAAATAATAATGAAAAAAGGTAAAATGAAAATAAATGACAATAAACTATAATTAGAAAAAAATAAAAATTCCAAAAAATAAAAATGGAAGAAGAAAAAACAAAAGTAACTTATGAAAAAATATATTGTCAAAATATGATTGTGATTGGATTTGGAGAGTTAGTTATGTAAAGTGGGCTAAATGTAGTAAAAAATTAAAACAAAATAAATAAAACTATATAAATAATTAATGAATTTTTCAATAATTTGACAAATTTGATGTTTAGGAACTTATAATTTTTTTAAAACCACATGATACTTATTCAAATTATCTATTTACTAAAACATTAAAAAATAAAAAAAATATATAAAAAAATTGATTTTTATATTATTTTATTAAATTGATAAACTTTTACCATTTAAAAAATTTTGAATTATCCCATTGTAACATCCCTAAAATAACTGAGTGTAAAACTAATCAGTTGAGAAAGAGTAATTTGAAAAGTTACGAATCAGTTACAAACTAATTCTTGATATTCGTTAAACGGATTAAGGATGAGAATCAAGGGAATGGAGGTTTAGTTATATACACATTTTTGTAATTGAATAGGGGAAGTGATCATGGCGTTCGTGGAAAAACCAGGGATATCAATTGAGCTCAGCTTTTTCTTGAGCTTCTTGTCACCATGTTATACTGATAGTTTCTATGAAAGTTCACTTTCGGTTTTACGCATATTATGTATTATCTATAATTATTTTAACGTGTTCAATCATTTATTTGGCTCTGCGGTATGTTACTTTCCTAGAATTATTCAATGGAAACCTTCGACTGAAGAATTTTGTGTACAGCTAGTCGCTATTTCATTTCCTTGCTTTCAAAATGAATTTCATTGTTCTTTAAAGGGTATTTGCTTCACTGTTATATGCGTGTACATGTTAAGGTCGAGGTTAGGGTTTTAATGTTTAATAGAAGAGCTTTCCTGGTCCTCCCATTATCCGCTTTTACCACAGGGATTCGGTTTATGTCTTTCTTGGGTTGATTCTTTATGATGGTTTTCCATCCCAGCCCTATTTCTGCTTAACCTGGTAGTTCTTTTTTGGAAGACAAGGCCACTGGCTAACCCTATTAGGAATAATACCAAGTTGCTTGAGTTGGTTCCTTTCCAGGTTCATCAGTGCAGTGGCTCATGCTACGACATTTTGTTTCACACAGATTTTCATAAGAATGCTATCTTGGGTCGAGGGTAAGCATTGTCTAGTAAATTTTGTATAACCAGGCAAATCTACTCAACTCCATACAGGTCTGTAATGTTTGGGTCGATATTCAAAATAATACTACTCTCTCTGTCGCATCTACTATACGTAGGTTCTAGTATAGTCTTAAATATTACAGATCAAACAAACAATTTGTTTTCTCTTAGAAAGACTGCATGGCAGTCTTGTGTGTGAAATGCTTGTCCCTTGTCATTTTCTTGGGAAAAAAATCCTTGCTAAATATAGCCGAAATATCTTCTTGAGAAATGAGGATGAGGCACATAAATGTCGTGAGGACATAGCGTGAAAGTGGCCAAGTTTTCTTGAATTAAAATATGTATTTTTATAAAAGTTTCTTGGAAAGGGATATATGCTAATTGCATTGTGATTCTAGCTAGTTTCTAAGTTCTAGTAAAATAACTATGCATTACATGCATGATAGAAATAGCTAATGATGTGCTTCTAGGCACATAGATATTCTCTTCTAACTTTCTTGAAGAAAGAGTATGCGTTATATACACATAAATATAGTTTCATTTTAGAAAAGTGTGTATACTTTGTGTATGAAAATGATGGCTTTTATGTGAAATCTCTTAAAAAAAAATAGAGTTTCATACTCTTAAAAGACATATGAATAGTGTTCATATCATATCAAGAACCCTACTTATTTCTTGAAAGGATTATGTGCATTGATGTAAAAGTAATTGTGTTAGTAAAAACACATGTTGCATGCACATAAGGGTAGTTCTTACGACATTGGAAATATGATTTTGGGTGTACGTAGAGAATGTATTGAGTTAACCTTCTTGGAAATATTAACCTCTTGAAAAGAATGTCTTGCTAGTTGAGTTGGGTTGATTTCTAGTGTAGTGCATAAAAAGGGTAAGTTAACCTTGTTAGTGTTTCTTGCTTTTTATGCATAAAGATGGGTATTCCCAATATTTTCTTGAAAGAGAAAGCATGAGGATCTTACTTATAAGAAGATAAAGAAATGGGGTTATAATGACTTCCTTAAAGAAATAAGTATGTGATTTGTTACATGAAATTATGGTAGTATTCTAGTAAATGGAATATGTGTTGCATATATAAAGAAGGGCTATTATGATAAGCTGATGTATGCACAAAGGATAGTCATTGTGATATAAGAGTTATTTTCTTTGTATGATAGAGAAAGTATGTTGAGTTCTTCAAAAATATCTATGTGAAAAGAACATATGTGCCTAAGCATAGAAATAACACTTTATTACATGTATGAAGATATAATGACTGTGTTATACGTTCTAGTAGAACTAGTGAGTTAGATCTCTTAAAGAGAATATGCATTAGTGTAAATAAACCATGTGAAGGTCAAACAATATTTACTTGAGTATATGTACTAGCTAAATAGTATTTCATGCTTGCTCATGCATATGAGTGGATTTTAAAAGATCTCTTTTAGAGGTTGATTATTGATTCATTAATATAGTATCTAATCTTAATTCCAAAGCTTGTTAACGAAAACATTGACAGGAAGCGATGGTGGATGGTGCCAAAGGAAAGTGATGTTTAACCGTGTGGCAGGAAAATGATTAATGGTCCATCCAGATGAGTTTGAGTTGTAGGATCGTACATTGCTAGAACAATCATGCCTCGAGGAATGTTGCATTGTGGTGGTATGTAAGTAAAAGACTACATGGAAATTGTATTAGCTTTTAGCTAATTATGTGACAACTTAATGATAATTCAATGTAGTAATTTATAACAATGGTTAAGGGATGGAATCCATTATAAGCCATTGAGTGAGGGGTGAAATCCCTCATGACCGTTTAACAAAAGGATTAAACGTTTCCTGGTTTTCACCCTAAGGGTTTTCCACGGTATATTGGTGTTCAATGGTGTGATTGCCTTCTCTGTCAATTTGATGATGATGAATCCTTGATGTTGGTGGTTCCTTATTTGATGGCCTAACCATAATGTCCAAGTATGAGATTAATTAATATGGTGAAGGAATTGATGAAATGGATGCAAGGATTCATGAGACAGTTTATGATATTACACTACCAAAGTGGTGGTTAATGTTTATACAACTTACTGTCTTTTATTAAAATTACTTGATGTACTATTGAACATTATATCTAATGGTTAATGATGAATGGTGGAGTTGTGAATTGGATAATTAATTATGGGTAATTTCCATAAAAAAATTCTAACTCCCTGCTTTTACTTGCGAGGTTACCGGGGTATGTGACAAGTGGTATCAAAGCCAGGTTGCAGCACTAGCACCTTTGGGAATTGGTGAGCAGAAAAGGAATTGAGGTACGCCACCAGTGGGCATTAACTCAGGTATGAGTTTAACTATTCACATATTGATTTACATAATACATTACTTTCAGTATGATAAGTGCAACTCGTGTTTAAACTGCTTTGAGTAGTAATTTATAAAGTTGTTACATAACTATGTTCATGACATTGGATTCCTCATGAGGATAAAAGACAATAAAACTTTTGTCACACTTATGAACAATATTGAACACTCATTGAGGAAAGTGACAATCAACTACCAACTTTTGATTTGCAAATATGGCAATAACAATGATGCATTTATTGAACAAGATTGAAGTTACAATGAACGAAGCTTAATGAGCGAATGCATGAATATAAATAACGGGGAACATCCTTGAAGAGGATGATAAATTGTTTTAAAAGGACATTAGAAGAACCCCTTTAGATATTGAAAATATGCAACGAGTCAAGTGGCAAGACTTGATTGTCATAACTAATTTTTGATTAAGTTTTGCCATGGTTTCATTAAGATGATTGGTAGTTGTGATTGGTTAGTGTTGTTTGATTAACTAATAGCACTTATGTGTGTGAATTGAATTTGATTTAAGCTTATCACAATCCGCAAACAAGTGATTTTGGTAGTTACTTCCTGTATTGGTATGTTGATGGCAATACATTGTGGGAAATTGGAAATGTTTATATTGTTACCTCAACTATCATAGGCATGTACACAGTAATGAATATTTGCATATACTTTTATGCATGATAGTATTGTGCCACAAAATAAAAAGATTAAGGAAGTGAACACTTGTTAAAATATGCATATGTACAACTAATGTTGCTAATGGGATTAAGTAGTGGTAGCTTAATGGCAACAAGAAAACTCGTCACATAAAATGTTTCAATGAGAATTGCAATCATAAATGAGAAAGAATAATGTTTTATGATATGCATTTGGAAATCAAAATGCATACAACATGTATGTCAGATGTGTTTCCTAACAATCTAGATGTTGTGGACCCATGTTGAGGGTTAAGTGTAGATGCAGTGTAGATGCATGTTTGTTTTGTTAATGATAATGATTATATGGTTCATTATGTCAATTATTTTGGGAAAGAGTGATAAAAGAGAAATTTAACATGCCAGACAGTTGCATATAGTGGTGAAAGGCTAGAATGCCTTGGGTTGATGGCAGTTACTTGCCCAGACGAGTTGATGGTATTTGTCTGCTCGGATCGTGAAAGGATAGAATGTCTTGGGTTGATGCCAGTTACCTGCCCGAAGGGGTTGATGGTACTTGTCTGCCCAGATTTCTTCTCCCTAGAGATAAATTATCTCAATAAGGGAAAAGAGTTCATGTGGTCATTGGAATTCTTGAGCTAGTTGGCCAGTGGAATTCCATGTTAGACATGGTAAGGTCTCTATCAAAGAAACTGTCTTGATGTGAAAATGACTCGATCTAGTTGTAGAAACTAGTTCCTATGGGTTGGGAATTCTTTAGCCTATTGTGGTTCTCATAGCTAAAGGAATTAACTAGTCAGCTATATGTTATGTTAAAAATCAATTTCCTATATAGATGTGTAAAAATTTCATGCACATTTAATAGGAAATGAGCTTAGTGCTCAATAAGGACTTATTGGAAATTTTAATTCCTTTATTGTATTATTAATCTTGTGAATGTCTTAGTAGGGGCTAAGGCAATTTTCACTTGATGCAGTGATTGACTATTTGATGATTAGAGAGCTAGGTGCTCTTTTGGTACTTTTAGAGGTACTTTGTGGATGTCTTTAGTGAGAGTTAATTCAGTGTGCATGTGGAACAATGATGACCGCTTAACTACTTGTAAAAGTATTGTGATTTAAAAATCATCTAACATTGCACAATTGATTAATAGTTAAAAGTACTTCATTTAACTCACAATATTATGACAAATGCGATTGATTTTGTTTGTCAAACATTATAGCATTACTTACCATGGAGGGTTGATGGGTTGTCCAACCACTATTAAGATGCTTACATGAAAGTGCTCATGATTTTCGAGAATAGATGGTAAGTAATGGTAAGTTGATATAGAGTTTGGTTTTTGAAGTTGAGTAAGGGCCAAGTGGTGGCAATTAGAACTTGCATATTTTGCAGTTATGAATGCTTATAAGTATTGATCTTTCATATGTTATAACATTACTACTTTGCTTATTATCATTTATTGGAATGAAATCTTTGATTTTAAAGAGGAAAGATCACTTTTTGTGCATTTAGATGGTTATATCATGAGTAAAACCTAAATTTCCAATGAGAGGTGAACACTGAGGACGGTGTTCCTGTTAATGGGGGTGTATGTAGCATCCCTAAAATAACTGAGTGTAAAACTAATCAGTTGAGAAAGAGTGATTTTAAAAGTTACGAATCAGTTACAAATTAATTCTTGATATTTGTTAAACGGATTGGGCATGAGAATCAAGGGAATGGAGGTTTAATTATATACACATTTGTGTAATTGAATAGGGGAAGCAATCATGGCATCCGTGGAAAAACTAGGAATATCAATTGAGCTCAGCTTTTCCTTGAGCTTCTTGTCGCCCTGTTATATTGATAGTTTCTATGAAAGTTCACTTTCGGTTTTACGCATATGATGTATTATCTGTAATTATTTCAATGTGTTCAATCATTTATTTGGCTCTCCGGTATGTTACTTTCCTAGAATTATTCAATGGAAACCTTCGACTAAAGAATTTTGTGTAAGGGTTTTAATGTTTAATAGAAGAGTTTTCCTGGTCCTCCCATTATCCTCTTTTAGCACGTAGATTCGGTTTATGTCTTCCTTGGGTTGATTCTTTATGAGGGTTTTCCATCCTGGCCCTGTTTCTACTTAACCTAGTAGTTCTTTTTTGGAAGACAAGGCCACTAGCTAACTCTATTAGGAATACTGCCAGCTTGGTTGAGTTGGTATCCTTTCTGGGTTCATCAGTGCAGTGGCTCATGCTACGACATTTTGTTTCACACAAATTTTCATAAGAATCGTATCTTGGGTCGAGGGTAAGCATTTTCTGGTAAATTTTGTATAACCAAGCAAATCTATTGAGCTCCCTATAGGTCTGTAATGTTTGAGCCGATATTCAAAATAATGCTACTCTCTTTGTCACATCTATCGTACATAAGTTATAGTATAGTCTTAAATATTACAGATCAAACAAACAATCTATTTTCTCCTAGAAAGACTACATGGTAGTCTTGTGTGTGAAATGCTTATCTCTTGTCATTTTCATGGAATAAAAATCCTTGCTAAATATAGCCGAAATACCTTCTTTAGAAAAGAGGATGAGGCACATAGCGTGAAAGTGGCCAACTTTTCTTGAATTAAAATATGTATTTTTATAAAAATTTCTTCGAAAGGGATATATGCTAATTTCATTGTGATTCTAGCTAGTTTCTAAGTTCTAGTAAAATAACTATGCATTACATGCATTGTAGAAATAGCTAATGATGTGCTTCTAGGCACATAGATATTCTCTTCTAACTTTCTTGAAGAAAGAGTATGTGTTATATACACATAAATATAGTTTCATTTTAGAAAAGTGTGCATACTTCATGTATGAAAATGATGGCCTTTATGTGAAATCTCTTGAAACGAAAATAGAGTTTCCTACTCTTAAAAGGCATATGAATAGTGTTCATATCATATCAAGAACCCTACTTGTTTCATGAAAGGATTATGTGCATTGATGTAAAAGTAATTGTGTCAGGAAAAACACATGTTGCATGCACATAAGGGTAGCTATTGTGACATTGGAAATATGATGTTGGGTGTACGTAGAGAAAGTATTAAGTTAACTTTCTTCGAAATATTAACCTCTTGAAAATAATGTCTTGCTAGTTGAGTTGCGTCGATTTCTAGTCTAGTGCATAAAAAGCGTAAGCTAAGCTTGTTATTGTTTCTTGGTTTTTATGCATAAAGATGGGTATTCCCAATATTTTCTTGAAATAGAAAGCATGAGGATCTTACTTATAGGAAGATAAATAAATGGGGTTATAATGACTTCCATGAAAAAAGTAGTGATTTGTTACATGAAATGATGGTAGTATTCTAGTAAAGGGAATATGTGTTGCATATATTAAAGAAGGGCTATTACGATAAGCTGATGTATGCACAAAGGATAGTCATTGTGATATAAGAGTTATGTTCTTTGTATGATAGAGAAACTATGTTGAGTTCTCGAAAAATAACTATGTGAAAAGAACATATGTGCTTAAGCATAAAAATAACAGTTTATTACATGTATGAAGATATAATGACTGTGTTATACATGCTAGTAGAACTAGTGAGTTATATCTCTTAAAGAGAATATGCATTAGTGTAAATAAACCATGTGAAGGTCAAACAATATTTACTTGAGTATATGTAGTAGTTAAATAGTATGTTATGATTGCTAATGCATATGAGTAGATGTCAGAAGATCTCTTTTAGAGGTTGATTATTGATTAATTAATATGGCATCTAATCTTCTTGCCAAAGCTTGTTGACGACAACATTGACAGGAAGCGATGGTGGATGGTGCCAAAGGAAAGTGATGTTTAACCTTGTGGCAGGAAAATGATTAATGGTCCATACAGATGACTTTGAGTTGCAAGATCGTACATTGCTAGAACAATCATGCCATGATGAATGTTGCATTGCGGCGGTATGTAAGTCAAAGGTTACATTGAATGTATGAGCTTTTAGCTAGTTATGTGACAATTTAATGATAATTCAATGTAATAATTTTATAACAATGGTTAAGGGATGGAATCCCTAATAAGCCATTGAGTGAGGGGTGAAATACCTCACGAGCGTTTAATAAAAGGATTAAACATTTGCTGGTTTTCACCCTACAGGGTTTCTAGGGTATATTGGTGTTCAATGGTGTGATTGTCTTTTGTGTCAGTTTGATGATGATGAATCCTTGATGTTGGTGGTTCCTTATTTGATGGCCTAACCATAATGTCCAAGTATTAGATTAATTAATATGGTGAAGAAATTCATGAAATGGATACAAGGATTCATGAGATATAATATTAACCACTACAAAGTGGGTTAAATGTTTATACACTTACTGTCTTTTATTAAAAAAAAACTTGATGTATATTGAACATTATATCTAAGTTAATGATGAATGGTGAAGTTTTGAATGGATATTACTTATGGGTTATTTCATAAAAAAATTCCACTCTGCTTTTACTTGTAGGCTACCGGGGATGTGACCCCTCTTCAAATAAACATAAATAATTTAAATAATAATTATTAAATAGCATTTTAACAATCAAAAAAATAAACTAAACTAATATATATAAAACTAAATGCAATATATTATATATAATTATTATGAAGGATATAATCTTTTTCATGAGATAACAATGGTCTAGACACAATTTATTCCAAGATGATCATGTTGATGTATAGAAAAACGAAAACCTAATTGTTTAAATCAAATGCATTTACAATAATTAGTTGATGAAAAAAAAAAACAGTGTATTACAAAACTTTTTTGCTTTTCATGTGAATAAAAATTTTCATGGGAAAGAATAGATCGGGAAAATAAATTTATAATCTAAGTAAATATTCTTAGTTTTAGAGAATTATTAAATAAAGTTGTTGTGGTATATAGAAGTGCACATTTTTCCAATATATTATCATATAATAACATACTAATTTTTGGATAAATAAATGTGCACCTCTTCGTATAATAATAAAATAAATTACAAACAATGACATTTTCCATGTTATTTTAAATTTATTAAACCTCTATATTCAGTTTATCTATATGGATTGTTGATGGTGATTGACTTGATAGTCTCAAAATAACAACAAAATAGATTATAACATTTGTTAACAATTTTATGAACTTGTTGCAAAATAATAATGTTAATGGTTTCCAATTATTGAATTGAGGCTTTTGTGATCCATAACAATTATCAGAAGAAATTTCGACGTAAATCACATTCAAAAAATCGTCCCCGATGCGTTTCGAACCAACTAGTGTGGTTCATCGTGGGCAACGATTTTCTAAATGTGATTTACGCCAAAATTTCTTCTGATAATTGATTTCCAATCATATGAAGAAAGTGGATATCATGGGCAATGATTTTCTAAATGTGATTAACGCCAAAATTTCTTCTGATAATTGATTTCCAATCATATGAAGAAATTTCAGTTTTGACTTGCTCATATGGTAGGATTATATGGCGTGGTAGGTTTCATTAGCGAATTGGAAACCTCCAAGTGGTAGGCCTCCATTGCTCCCCACATTTTGAAACACACATCAACGATGGAAGGTGTTAAACAATCAGCCCCAAGTAGGGAAGGGTTTTGATGCAATGGATCGCAGACCACAATCGTACTTTGCAAAAGATAGGAGGTAAGGCATTAAGGGATCGGGCCCAGAGTTGCGATGCAATGGATCAAAGATCGCAATCAAACTTTATAGGAAAAAAAGTCCCGCTTTATGATTTCCCATCAGTTCTTTGTTGATTGTGAAATGTGATAGGTTCCTCAGATGCGATAAGACTATAGGCTATAGTTTAGTGGTCCGTTGGGTCCGTTGTATTGGAATCTCACATTGCCTACCTTGTCCGCAGACCATAAGCCTGCAGGACTGCATGGATTGCGATTTGTGATGGAAAGTCGGTGCCAGAAGATTATGGCCTACTACAGAGTAAAATTCTCACTCAATTAGTGGATGTTTTGAGCAAAATTGTGCATTTTACTGGTGTGAAGGATTTCATGGTGTCATGTGCCATGAGATCTTTTTCCTCTACTTATCTACTAGTGCAGGTTGATGGCTTACCTTGGGTGGGCCATGGTTGGGGCTTTGTGATTGTTTTCCTACCTATCATATCTCCTCTTTGTTACTCCATGGTGGCTCTATTGGTGGCCTTGTTCCATTTTCTTCATGGTTATATGTTGTGGTTCTGGCTTGCTTTGTAATGGTTTGATGCCTATCTTTGGGAGTTAGAGAGATGCACCCATTTCTAAGGGTTCTTTTATCTAGGCCTATGTGCCTAGTTTTCTAGATTGATAATTGGTTTCATCTTGTTTTGGAATTCGACACACGTGAACTTTTTTAAGGGCTCCTTTTTGCCTCTTACATGTCAGGTTTTCTTTATTGATGAGTGACCACCTGTTGTTTGGGTTATATCTAATGTTTCCCTATGAGGTTTCTTTGAGGGGTCAACATGCCCCGTAACTTGTTATTAGTCATATGTATGTTGGGGGTTATTCTGGCACATATGCTATATGCATGATTATGTACATACATTTTTATTTTAATCTACTAAAATAGGAATTAGTTTGTTAGAATGATGTATTGAGAAGGGGAATTTAGTGAGAGTATTTTAGGAGGTGTTTATCAATGTGTACTGAAATTAGGCTTATTCTTTAGTATCCCACAAACACATATCCTATAGGATGTTTAAGTGGAAATTCAATGGCATGAGCCCATCTTCATCTATTACATGATGTCTGTTAGAAATCATCATCCAGGTGTGTCATATGATGTTCCTATCTATGGAGTGTGTTTCAATCTACCACACAATGTGTGTGCTTCTATCCTAATCTTGATTAGACACATTATATGTGCACCCCAAAGTATCTATCCATGCATAAGTGAAGCCCATAGCATGCCACATGCCCAAAGTAAACCAATTTATATGCACTAACCAAAATTGACAATCCCATAAAAATTTTCCATTATATTATAGAACCAAAATAAGAAAGAAACATAGGGTAGTGCATGTCGACTATAGAAAGATCTGGATGCAAAGCTTAATACAATATGTGTCCACATAAATTCTTCTAGAAATATTCTGAATTTGAAGTGAGAATTCAAAACGTTTCCATGTCAAATTTCAAGCCAGTTCTCATCCATGTTGGATCCAATTACTTCTCAATGATCATGCTGAGGTAATTTTTTTCATATATACACAATTTATCCTTGGTCATATTCCAAATTCTTAAAAATTCCAAGTGATTTTCCTCATTAGCTCCAACTGACTTAATAAGCTTTGGAAATGGGACACATGTTTGCACATGTTACATTGTTGATTAGTCAGCATGAAACCGGGATAGATTAAGTAATTTGATAAGGAGGATGATTAAGTAAAAAGTATCTAAGTTACATTGCACAAAGACTGATAATCTTTGGTGCAAGAAGGTAAGAAGAGGATTTGGCATGGGCCTCTCTATTATGCTCAAAATGTAAAATTATGTGCTTACAATGCTCAAATGCTTTTGAAAACCACTCAAAAGAGGTGAAGGAAAGTTGGTTGGAAGCTCTAAAGTTGGGTCAAGGGGAAGGAGAGAAAGGTTTCCACAATGTCAAACACTAGTTTAGCCTCAAGTTGTAGTTGAGACTCGAGAAATCATGTCTCATGAAGGAGAACCTAGAAACATGATAGAAGATGAGAAGACCTTAAGAAAGGATTTCTTTCATATGACAGAGATGGTGAAGGTCCTCTATGAAGATAGGAATAGTAGGTTGCATAGAGAAAGTTCCAAACCTCCCAAAGGAGAAGGCTCTTCAGGAGAAGGTAATGGAGAAAGTGGTAATGGGAATGGAGAGAGACCTCCACCCTCTTTGCCATCTTCTTCATCTTCTTCCTTACAAGCATCTTTACCCTCTTCCACTAACACAATGCTTAATCATACACATCATCACATTTCAAAAGGAACTAGTAAATTGCTTTTTTAAAAACTTGATGTTAAATTCAAGCTGCCCATGTATAATGGTGAAGTGAATGCAAAAAAGCTTGATAATTGGATTCTTTAATTGGAGATATATTCCAGGATTCAAAACCTTCAAGAGGATGACGTAAATATTCAGTTAGATTCGTTGAGAATGGAGGATGTAACACTAGTATGGTGGGAATTAAAGACCCAAGAGGAGATTAAGGAACACGCTAAGATCTCAATTTCTTCGAATGATTTCATTGTTGCAATTAAAAAAAAATTCTACCCTCTTTCTTATATGAAGAAATCCACCATGAATTGGCAAGCCTTTAGACAACTTAAAGCTCAAAATGTGCAAGATTACACCCAATAATTCAGAAAAAGGTCTCTAATGTTAGGTGTAGATTTTCAATCACAACACACATTGCCGAATTACATAGGGGGCTTACACAATTACCTTAGGCATACTACCTTAATGTTTAATCCCAATAATATAGATGATGTGTGTGCAAGCCACTCATCTTGAGGCAAGTGGGAAAAATACCTCAGAAGAAGGTAATAAAAATCCATTTAAAGGTAAAGAGAAAGAAAAGGGTTTCAAGAGAAAGAAAAATGCATCCATTAAAAAGGATGGAGAGAAAACAATCTATAAACATTGTTCCTAAGAGGGTCACAATGAAACTCACTATTGGAAGCTTCATCTTGAAATGAAACCAAAGAAAATGAACAACAAAGGAAAAGAAAAGACATTTGATATCACTCAAGAAGAGGATTTGGGATCCAAATCAGGTGATGAAACAAAAATCTCAGCAATGGGCTTTAAAGGAAAGGAATCCATTTCCAACATGAGTTCTTCAAACTCGCATAATGAAACTCCAAATTAAAAGAGGAGAATAGAATTGTTTCACATAAGGGTGATCTCAAAACATAACAAGATTGATACGATGTTTGATAGTGACTCTCAAGCCAATATTCTTTTAGAAAACATTTTCAAGAGTTTAATCTAGAAATTGTTGCATATCATAAACCGTATCCACTTGAATGTGTATGTGAAAATACATAATTTTAGGTTACAAAAAAGTGTAAACTGAAATTCTCTATCACTGCAAAATTCATAGATGAAGTGGAGCTTGACGTTGTGTTGTTAGATATCTGTGGCATTGTTCTGGGTAGCCCTCACCTTTATGAGAAAAAATATATCTTGCATTGACATGAGAACAAATATCATTTATTCAAAAATGGAGTAGAATATATAGTGATATATCACAATAAGAAAACAAATCTCTCTTGTTAATGCAGGGCAAATGAAAATACTAGCAAATTTGAGCAAGAATTTTATGCTTCTCATGATCAAAGCTGAGAATGATATTGATGATGAAGTGTTTGATGGTTGTAATTAGAATTTGAAAACCAATTTGGTTGACGTTGTTAACCAATGTGATGAAATGTTTCAAGAATCAAAGGGATTACTTCCAAACAGGGGAATCTAACCTCAGTTACAATTGTAGTAAAAGTGTTTTCTTCCTAACATTGGAATGTATATGATGTTAGTGATGGAAAGCACAAAAATTAAGATGCAAATCCATGGATTGTTGAATGAAAGGATCATTCGGCCTACTGCTTTACCGTGTGGTGCACCTCTTGTTTTGGCGCCCCAAGAAGAATGGTAATAATTTCCTTGAATGGGATTCAAGAAGTGTTTCTCATCAAAGTAGAGTTGTTGAAGGAGATATATGTGAAAATTCTATCACTGCAACAAGTGATTTGTTTTACCTTCTTATTTTCCAATAAGTTATTTACGAAAACCCGTCACTAAATATTAAAATAAATTTTGTTGTAGATATTGTTAACACCTAGGTTGTTCCCTTTGACTCCCAAGGGAATACGGCCGGGATAACCACTAACCAATCTTTGGATTACAGCTTCTAGCCCAGCTGTAATCAGAGAGGGCTCTCTCTTTAAGGTTTGTCTTTGTTTTGTGGAGATTTTAGGCTAGTTATGAAGTAGGGTTTTTGGTTTAGGTTTGCTTGGAGGGATGTCTTTCTCTTCTTAAAGTGGAAATCTGCAGATAAGGTTAGTCCATTGGGCAATGGAGTCTGTAGCTACTGATTATTGAAATCCTGAGTTTTGAGCAGCTGGAATTACAGGGCCATTTAAATACTTCATAAAACAAACTTGAGATTATAGATGGTGAGATGAAAAAAACCAGTGAAAAGCACTTAAGAATTCTTCACTAAGCTGGGGTGTGAGAAAGAGATATGTTGCTCAGGAGCAGAACTTGAATTCCTAAGACAATAATCACTGTGAAAGATATAGTATGAAAGGGTAGCAATTAACAATTACACCTTTATTACTATAACTGAAGAAAACATTTATAACAGCTTAGATTGAGTTCAGGGTAATGAGTGATTAAATCTCGGAACTATTCTTTTTCTTTGCCATTAACTGTAAAGCAGAGAAACATGAAATAGATATGAAAGACAAGAAAACACATAACAAAGAGTTGTAAGGAAGACTAATTGTGTCATGAAATACGCAGGAATCGTGTAACATCCAGTTAAACACCTCAATGCATAAAACAACACAGAACTTTGGAAATTCCACCACCTTTGTATTACTTCTCTGAGAATTTACAGTAAAAGAAATATATCAAAGATATCAATTACATCCAACATCCAACCCCTGCCATCTAATGCGAGGGGGAATATATATAAGTGTTTCATACAAAATATCTCAGGCATTGAGTCATCTGAGAAATAAAATTTCTTCATTAACTCATACAGAAATACTAGATAAGAAGTTATTACAGCCTTTAATACAACATAAATGCTCTTTACTCCTATCAAAAGAATTCGACCTTTGGAGCTCACTGAGTCGGTTGAATGCTTTGTTATAACTGCTGGATGACATGTCTGTGCAGCTCTGTCCTCCTGTAGCTTTTCGGCCCTGTCACCTTTGACTGTCAGTGCTGCTGTGGTGGCCGAATGGTCTTGCTGAGTTGGCTCAACCTCTCTGTGCATACGTGCTGACATATCACAATCTTCCTGTGCATGACCATTTATATATTTCAAAAGGAAAAAACATAATTACCGGCTTTGGTTTAGCAGTAATTGTATCAAACTATTCCAGACTTCCTGTGTGGGCAGTTGATGCCTCAAAATTGACTCTGTGGTCCCATCTGCCTCTATATACTTATAAAAATTGGGAGGCTCATCAAACAAGTGATTAATTTCATTCATAATAAAGAATAAGCTCTCCACCCTGTTGAAAAGGGTCTGTCCTGATGCTAGCCCTGTTTCTCCTGATGTGCTGGCATTTTCTACAATCTGATTAGCAGCAAAGGTGTTGACCCTCTTGGCATATTTTTCATGTGAAAGTAGTCTTCCTAAGGGCTCCATCAAGCTAGGAAGACCTCTGTTCTGTAATGCCATGAACTTGTCCTGGAATTTGTTAATGTCTGCCTGCATATCCTGGCTTCTTCTCTCTAAGGTCTGTACCAGGTTTCTTAGTGTCAGGACCCTTTTGACCATTGAAATGGTCTCAGTCCTGTTGGCAATTCCCATTTTGATCAGCTGAGAACTTGTTCGGTAATTTAGCACAGTAATCATTCTGGTGGCAGCCTCAGGCACACTGCCAAGAGATGCCCTTGTTCTTTGGATCTCCCTGTGTGCTTTTCCAATGAGCCCCATTTGCTCATGAATGGCCTCAATGTATTCCCACTGGTCTGTGATGGATTGGCCAATATCGGCCCATAGGATTCTCTTGAGCTCAGTTGTTACTTTTTCCAGTGTGAGCTCATTTTCTAGCTCATTTATCCTCCTTTTGAGAGCCTTTACCTCTCTTTCTCTCTCAGCCACAATTTTCTTGGATTTCTCATATTTTTCATTGATCCTAACCAGAGTTTCTTTAGCTTGATTCAACTCTAACATTTGGGCCTCCAAGACTTGAATCTCATTTCTGAGCTTCTGCATGTCAAGACTTTCAGCCTGCTCTGTTGTTGGTGCTGAGGTGGAGGGTGTTGCTTGCTCTGTCTGCTGACTGGGAGGGGAAGTGGTTTGAGAAACTTCCTCCAGATTGATTGTTTCTGGAGGAGGTTTTGAAGTTTGTCCTGCCTCTTTTTACTGTAATGTTGCCTGAAGTGCAGCCTCTGATTCCTCCAACTTTCCCTGTGTTTGGATGAGTTACTTGTATAGTGTTACCAGCATAGCTGCTGCATCCTTGTCCTATTTTAGCTGGGCAACTTCTTCAGTTTGGGAATGAAGAGTTGCTGGGATCTTGATCATTTTTCTTAATGCTACCATATCGGCATCCCTTAGTTTCAACAGCTCCTGCACTGCTTTGACATCCTTATGATCATGCCCAAGCTCTATTATGATGTCCTCCAAAGCTTTGATCCTATTGTCCTTTGCTTGAGAGGATGCCCTTTCCAACTCAAGTTGTGCAGTTGTATTATTTAGGCTATTTTCTAGCCTGTAGTTTACCAATGTTTTGTTTGCCAAGGAGGCATACACCATCTCACCCATTTGCTTGTGTAATTCAATCTGATCCATCGGGTGGATGTCCTTGGCAAGGACCTCAAGGTTGGTCCTGATGTAATCTGCAGCTGACTGTGGCTGGTGCACGGCTGGCGTGAAATGGCTCATGATCATTTTGCCCTCATGGACATCATAAGCAGACATGAGTCTTTGCTAGTTGGTGGGAGCCATTTTCAGCAAATGATTATACAATTGTAGCCTTATGGGATCATTCCTCTTCTTGATGTCCTTGAACTGCTGCTTAATGCTCTGTTCACCTGCTCTTTGTTGGCTTAAGGAGCTAACTTCTCCTCCTGCTGCCCTCTCTTGTTCCTGTTGGAAGGAACTTGCTGAGGCCTCCATGCTAGGTAGGCCCATGCCCGAGGATTGCCCTATTAGCATTTCTTCCTCTGAAAAAGGGTTCAATCTTTGCCTCTTTTCCCCTTGAGTTGTTGATGTTGTTAGGGGAGTCTCTCTATCTCTTTTCCTGCTTATGTCCTCTCTTTGTGGGGTTTGGAGGACTGAAGCTTTAGCTCTTGTTTCTTGCCTAGGAGGCACCATTTGTGCTGGTTGCTGTTCAATGACCATTGGGGCCTCTACTGTTTGCTCTTTTTGCCCTGGCTGCTCCTTTTCTTCCTGCTGTACCTGTTCTTGTTGTACCTGTTGTTACTGTAGGGGATGCTCTTGCACCATCTCTTTTTCATTGCCTTTGCTGGAGGCTTGATTTGTAGTTTTGACTGCCTCCTGATGTGCTGTGGAGGATGAGGCAGCTGCTCCTTCTTGAGGGTTTGTAAGAGAGAACACTTGTACAGGAAGCCCTAAGTCAGCCATCTTAAGGAGATTTCTTCTTGCTCTTTCATTTAGTTCTTCCTGTGTGACAGGTTCCTCTAATGTGCCTCTCTTCCATTTTGATTGATTTGCATATTGTTCTATGTGAGGCAACCTTACATGGTCATAACTAGACAGCCTATATTTGACCCTTCTTAAGGATATGAAGTGATTGGGGTCATAAGGTTTCCAGAGGAAACTGGTCTTTAGGCCAAGGCTTTCTAGATTTCTATCAGCCTCTCGCCAGCCTTCCTCCCTTTTGTTCAAGACAAAGTGGCCCAATTGGTTTTTCACTTTCATCTGTGCCTTCTTGCCTTTGCCTGAAAAGTTGTTTATATCAGCATTCCCAAATTGCCTGAAATATTCAAGGGAAAACAATCTCATGGGCACATACTTGAGAAGTCTGTATGGGGGTAACTCACAACCATATATTCTGATAACGGTGTAGTTTGGGTAAAAATACCAATCCCCAATGTTGTATACCTTAGACAATTGAAGGATCCTCTGCATCTCATCTGTTATTCTTGGAGGAGGTGAGCTTATGAATAGAGACATGGCTGGGTGGATGAAAAGGTCTATAAACTCACTGTAAGTGTATGAAGAATAAGCTCTGCAGTGAAAAACTAAGGCCCAATACACTACTGACCTTGGATTTCCTTGTGCATCCACCCTGTTCACACCAAAAGGGAATTTCTCATGTTGATAGTATAATATTAGGTGATAGATGTAGGAGGAATATCTGAACACATTTTCCCTTGACAGGTTCATAAATTTCTCATGCATTTTGTCTGATATGTAGGTGGCATAGTCATAGCATATTGGAGCTTTGCCAGGGGAAAACATGAGCATCATCACCAGTACAGTCTCATCAATATACTCAATTGAGTTATAGCCCAGAATGGGACTGATCATATCTGCAAAGTCCCTGCCCAATGGGTTGAGGTAGCCATGAAAAATAGGAGGGTATTGCATAGTGTCAGAGTTAATGAACAGTTGGTTCAGCTTTGTGATCTGAGCATCTGTCAACATCTTGGCTCCTTGGTTTATCAGATCAAACAAAGATAGGGGAACCAATTTCTTCTCAGTCTTGAATTGCAGCATCTCTCTGATGGCCTCAGGGGTGATGTAGAACACAACTGAGCGTGAAGGGTCAAGCACAGCTCTCTGAGTGGGATCATAACATTCAGCACATAGGTGAATTAGGTCAGGGAATTGGTTGACCTGAGGAAGCTTGAAGATTGGGAGGAAGGAATCCCAAATGCCCAATATATCCGTTCCATCTGCATGTTTGGCCTTTAGTTCATTTAGCAAGTGTAGATGGAATTTGCTTTGTGAAATAAAATCTTCTACAATTTGGTAATCCAGGTTTGCTAAAGCTTGCCACTCTAATTCTCTCTAAGGGGCATTTAAAGGGGAAATATTGAGGGCCACGGGTGCTACTGGAGTCTCCATGGTCACTTAAACTCTGTTTTGTAT
>APFE031554345.1:70345-93104 GCA_000404065.3 Pinus taeda
AGCAAAGCAGAGCATATTTGGCATTTGAATTTGCCAATCATGAAATATGAAACCTATTGGTATAGGTATCCAACAGGAGCGATATATTTGGTCAAATTAAATAGAGAACCCTTCCCAGGAAAGGTGAATGGTAGTCGCTTGAATCTATACACCAGTGGTTTGACCATGTGACTAGATGAAGGTAGCACCATCCTAGCACCCCAAGCAGTGGAAAGGAGGCGTGGGACTATAAAATACACTGTTTGGGTTGAGGAGTTGTGTGATTGGAGGTTTGTGTGAAGTAAGAAAGTATCACAGGGTTTGCAGCAGCATAGAGAGAGTTGTGCTACCCAGGGAGAAATCGCGTAGGTCAGGCGAAAAGTGATCGTTAAAATCACTGTTCATGATTTGATGGTTGAAATGCGGCCAAATGGAGCGGGCGACTAGAATTTAAGATGAAATTTAGGGGTTTAGTTGGAATTGAACCTGCAAATTACAGAGTTATAGTAGAGGGCCTAGCCTTCAACTTTGCTAGAAGTGAAGGAATAGCAGGTGACCACTATCACAGAGGCAATAGCAGTGGTTGATAGTGCAGTAGCAAACTATACACAATTGTTTGAGCAATCATTTGAGGTCCTGACAAGCTTGCAGGAGGACCCCAATATATAGAGGCTAGACATAGAAGCGCGCGAGCTACAGTAGTGCTATGATGAGTTTAAGGGCACAGCGTGAACCGTCGTGCTAACACAGAGACTAGCCAAGCTGCAGGAGGCCAAGAAGCTTAAAGAACAAGTGGGCATCGCACTGCACAAGGAAGCAGTGTTGAAGGCAAGACTAAAGCCCTGGTTGGAGGAAGCTTACACAGTCACATGAAATATTGAAGGAAAGCTTGCAACTCTGTGGGAAACACAACAAAAGCTTCAAGTTGATAGCATAGGAGCAGTGACCGAGTAGATGGTGGAAGATGCGAAGCAGGCGACAACTCAATGCATGACCGAGGTAGCGGTCATACAGGTTGAGCTAGAAGGACTTCGCAAATATCTCCGCACCTACCGAGTGACTCGAGGGTGAGTCAAGATGTTTGTGTTGGGAGCGAGATCCCCCAAGGACAGTTTTGGGGCTAAAAGCCCATGTTTGAGTCAAATTTTGTAATAAAATTGTAAAGTCTCTACATTTTGTGGTCGCGGAGCATGAAGGTGCCTTAAGTCATAAAGGGTTGTATTCCCTTAGTTTTGTAAAGTAAAGTTGGCTGTAAGAGATCTACCCATGGTCCACAGACCATGGGATTGTATAAAAAGAGCTAATCTCTAAGTATTTTTGGAGACAGAGAATGTAAAAGAGTCGTAGCTTTGAAGTAAGAAATCTAAGTCTTGGGTTGTAGCATAGGTAGAGGCTCTGCCACTGAGTGTGTAGAGGCCTAGGGTAGAAGTCCGCAACTGAGTGTGTGGACCCCTACATCTGTGTGCGCAGGGTGAATAAAGTCTGTAATCACTTGGAAGACAACAATAAAGAGAGATATTCTGCAATTTCTGCGTCTTTGTTATGTTAATGCATCTTGTCATTTTATGTATGAATTTCCTTTATTATGCTTATAAGATGCGCGAATGAATGCAATTACATCGGAAAACTGAACGCAATTACGGATATATGTTTACGCGATGTTAACTATAATTGTTTGATAAAGATAAGAAAGTCACTTAGATTAATCAGGTAATCTACACGGTACACTACCTTAGCAGTGCAAAAGTACCTGAGCAATAGGTTAGGGCTGCGCGAAGGTCAATCGTACCCTTTCACGAAGGTATTGAAGGGTGGAATAAGGGGCTAGTCTGGCAAGCCCTAGATTGAAGCATCCTATGCGAAGGCAGGAATAAGAAGAATTAACCAACATCACAACCATCTCAAGGAGCACAAACTTAGTTCCAACATCCCCCCATACTACTTCGAGTGAGACTTCAGTCTGCGCTCCACGGGCTGAAGCTGAAAGGCCAATAGTGCAGGGATTTGTTTGGCTAATTAGGGAAACTATACTGGAAATAAAATAGTTGTTGATCCATAGTAAAAAAAAACTGATAAAATCCATATCCAAAATATAAAGAGTCTAGCTAACTCTAATGCCCCACATGAGGGGAAACTAACAATTGGAGGTTTCAAAATATAATTAGTCTTGTTGGAATCTCTTGCTTAATTCCATGACCAATATAAACCTAAGGTTTTCTAAAAAGAAAAAAATATTTCCCTCTAGGGGGAGCCATCCCTTGTAGAAATAAGAATGGTGATAAAAAATCATATACAATTTAAACAAAATATAGTAACAAAAAACTTGAGCATCAAGAAGAAAAATAGGTGTCTATATTGATGGGTTGATATTCTCTTGCTCCTTCATAGCATGAAGGCACTAGATAAGTTGAAGAAATTTTCATATCCAATAAAGCAAGATGAGCCTCCACATCCAACATTAACCCCTTCCATTCCTTGAGATTGTGTCGAAGGTAGTCCTAAGCTTCACGCCTTTCAAGGAGAATCTTTTGTAGTTTTATATGCCAATAAATGTCAACAACATGGAGATTGTGATTATGGAAACCTCTAGTATTTCTAGTGTCTGGAATCCATCTTTCCACACCATCTAGAATATGGGAATATAACATACTATGTCTTTCTTGGTACACCTATGCTTCAACCAAATTAATATTTGATTGAATTTCTGGTGGAGTATGAACTTGGTAACGAAGAGTTGAAGATTCAACTTGAAATATTTTCCGAGAACTTTCGATGTTGCCTCGACAAACACTCCCAAAATTGCAAACTTGAGAAATTGAAGAGGCTCAATACAAGGGGGACGTTCCACATTATTTTGTCTCATTCAAGACAATTAATGTTGTACCCCTATCCTTCGTCATCTGAAGCATTATTTTCATTAATCCTGGAAGAATATGGAAGAAAATGTTTTCCCTGTTGATTGTCACATGTTGAATAACTATCAAGTATGAAATTATCAAAGTTTAATCATTTATAGGATGCAACATTGTTTTTACAAAAGAAAAAATAAAAAGAATGAGAAGCTTCTAGAAGAGGAGCCTCATGGATGACATCTATCTCGATTGATTTGGATCTTACTAAAACCCTTTCTTTTACTAGAGCATAACCTTCTCTTCTTATCCTCCTCTAAGCTTATAAATACACTCATCTTTCATTAAGAGAGGGATCTTAGTTTATTTTAGAAAGGATTTGGCTCTATGATTCTCATTGAAACTCTGCTAAGGTATCCAACTTATTATCCTAAAATTTTTGAAATAAAGGTGTTGAAATGAGAAATAGATGGAAGGAGGCTCTATGATATCAAGGAATTAGGTTGTAACTATTTCTTTATAATAATAAATTTATATATTTTGTTGGAAGAATATTTGTTATTGATGTCAAAGGGAACACCATCTCATGAAGATAATTACATACACTTGTAGAGGACTTCAAGCCCTTTCTCACGAATATTTGCTTTCCCCCTAACTCCTCTTAGTTGATGAGAATTTGAATTTACAAATTAGCAAAACCATGTTTGCCTCCAGGACAAGTCGGCCTCCCCAAGTACGTGTATATTCAAACATGATTGAATTACTATAAATAGACCATACATTCCACTATTTTTCTCATCTAACTCAACTAAGGAGGACAAGATAAGAAGCTTGGACTTGAAGTAAGAAGACAAGTTCATAGCTCATGAACTTGGAGAGAAGATAAATCAAGGCAAGGGAAATCGCTTGGTTTTTTATCTCTGGTTTTTGGATCAAAATTTTATTGGAGGGTTTTTGGTTCTGGATTAGTCTTTTAAAGATATCTTTTGGAGAATTTTTTAGACCTCGGTACCTTCACCTTGGAGCAAAACTTTTTCGATCCACTTCGAGTAGAACCTTCGACCTAAGGTAGCAAGTCCTATCTAAAATTTCACCTTATCTGTGAAATTATAGACCTCTGAAAATTTGGCCCTATTTGAAATTTTGGCCTCCCTGCGAAATTACAGACCTCTGAAATTTGGCCCTATCTGAAATTTTGGCCCTCTCTGTGAAATTACAAACCTCTGAAATTTGGCCCTATCTAAATTTTCAGCCCTCTGTGGAATTTCATACTTCTTAAATTTGGTTTTGTCGAAGTACCATTTAAACCTATGGAGAGGTTTAGTCTCATTGCATATTTGTAGTATACTTGGATCAATAAAGATTTTAGAATTGTAGTAGCATTTGTGCATCTTTTGGGAAAACTCTTGGAGCTATGTTCAAGCCTCTTGAAGCAGTGTTAGAACTAGACTTTCAAGAACCTTGGAGAAACTCTTCAAACCTTTGTTGAAGAAGACTTTTAACCAATTATTGAAGCAACTCATGAGGTGTTTGAAGTGGAATAGAACCCATCACTTGAAGACATGTTTTTGAGAATCTTTGGCGATCCTTTGTTGGAGTAGCCATGGAAGCCTTGTTGAAGCAGACTTGTAGCCCTTGCGGGAGTAACCTTTGGAAACTTTTTTATAGCAGACTTGAAGCATCATTAGAGTAGATTTCGTGGACCTCTTTTGGTGTATATTTGAAATTTATTTTGGAGACATCTTGTAGAAGCTTTTGAAATCTATTTGGAAAGGTTAGAACCTAGGAGGATTGGAGTCCTCATTTTGACCAAGTTGGTGCTTGGATTTTTTTAAGGTTGGAGCCTTGAAAATTTCTAAGATTCTGTTGTACAAATTGGAGCTTGATTTTTGTAAAAGAGGATTAGAGTCCTCACTATATTCATGAATAAAATTATTTTTTTTGTTTCATTTCTTGTGTTCTACTTTATTTGTGATAAAAATATTAACTGACATAATATAACAATTGAAGGAAATTATGATTCACCCCTCCTCTCAATGTTTCCAACAATTTATGTCATATTCAATTTCTTTAAGACGAGCCCAACAACTAGAAAAAGGTTTTTTGAATCACAATGGCTAGTAAGGATGCTAAGGTCCCTCAATTTGATGGAACAAATTCTTTCCTTCTAGAAGGTTAGAATGGAGTACTACTTACTATCTCTTGGAGTCAAAGTTTGGTAATCTATCACATATGGATACAAGATCCCATATCCTCTTCCAACATATCCAAATGAGAAGAAAGCCAATATGGTAGATGCATAGGCCTTGAATTATATAGCAAGTGGTATGTTATATTCATAATTCACCAAGGCTATGGGCATTAAAATAGCTAAGGACATGTGGGACATGATCATCCATATCTATGAAGGAGATGACAAGGTAAATAAGGAAAATCTTCAAACCTATAGAAGGTAGTTTGAAAGTATTAAGATGAATGATGAAGAAGATATGGCTGCTTATTTTCTCTAAGTAGATAAGGTAGTTAATGACGAGGGCCTCAAAAGTTGTCAATGATGAGCTTAAAATTCTGTCAATAAGGATCCCTTGAACATACCTTAAACACAATCTTGAAATGGTCCAAACATTACTTAAACAAAAATTCTGATATGCCTCTTAATCTGTTCCAAATAGCCCTTAAAAAACTCTATAATTTGACCTAGAAACTTATCAAAAGCTTAGTCTAAAATTGGATAGAATTTAGTCTAAACATACCTTTCTTCTACAGTCACTGCACGGGTAATTTTGGCCCTTGTTTTTTGGTCCCCCTGTGGCTATCAAAAGTTTGAATTTTGGCCTTAGACAGGGTCTTGGTACCCATAACATCCTAAAAACCATGTTTCCAGATCTGTCTTAGAAGGGCCAAATGTCCTCAGAAGATATACAATATTCCAAAAAACAACCAATAAGAAAAAATAAACTTCAAATGCCCCAGAAAACCATCTTTAAATTCATCCTTAACCTTTCGATATGCATTCTACTCAGGCCTTATATAAAGAAATGATTTGCCTAAGATAATCAAGTTCATTATGCATGCCTTTTGGAAAGGATGATTTATTCTATATATATGGATTATGGAGGGGCTTTGAAGGGTTGGCCGATTGGCCCAACAAGATAGAGCCAACCTGAGCAAAAAATTCTTGTATCCAACCTTACAAATTTGAAATTTGAATTTTCAAAATCAAAATTTTGGAGCCAAAAGCATAAGCCGACTTAACCTCCACATTTTAAATTCTTTTCTTAATAATACTACTTCTTAACAAACTAATTTGGGATAGGAAAAATTTATTTTAATATCTTATAATACCCTCATGATTCAATCAAAATTTTCTTCAATATTTAGCCAAAAATTAAGCTACCTTCCATAGTTCACCTTGGGGACTTTGAGCACACTTTCGAGTCACAAAATTTGATTAGGAGTATCTCCTCAACTGTGAGGAGTTATGTGGCATGCCACCTACCATTAGAATTGTCATGAAAAGGAGGATCAAATGAAGATGGTATCACTGCAATTTCATTGATATTATCATCCAAATTCATCGACAAATATGGGGCATCATGACCACACCACAGGGGCTTCTCTTCCCTCCAGGGATTCTTGAATAACAGAGCTTCCAATCAATGTAATCCATAGAAAAATATTAATATCATTCAAATACCAATGTTGGCATCAATGACAAAACCATTCAACAATCTTTTATTTCTTGGATTATGTTCCAAGTCATAAACCTCAATCCATACCTATCTTGTGCATCAAGAAATTTTCGAACAAATGAAAAACCACTTGTTGTATCCTAAAGTTTTTCAACCGCGATAGTCATCCAATATCAAATCCCCACAAACCTTTTTACTTTTAGGGAATGCCATGAAATTTCATGTCTGTTAACATAACCATTTTTCTCTCATGCCTTTGTCAATTGTGGCACCATGCCATCACTCCATAACCTCTTCAATTTAAAATTGGCGCAACATGATGATGTGTCCTACCAACTATCATCACATGTTAGAAACATGCCATGTGTCACCTTATGAGTGCTACCATGTGTCACCCAACAAAGATCCAATTGGGCACCAAAAAATGCCAAATCTACATGCCACATGTCCTTACCATGTCCTGCCACATCTTCATCATTCTGAATTGTCCTCTAACTGGTTGCCACATCATCTAGTATAGAAAAGAGCCCATGGACCTATGTTTTTTGATAAAGTCCTTTATTAATTGAAAATGGCACAGATTTTGGATTCCATGATTTACCATTCCCATGGAGTCCATCACCACGAAGTCTATCAGTCATGAAACCATCACCAAGACCAATATCGTGTCTGATGAAATACCTTAGAGGCACAATATGAAAAATGTTTTTAGTTAAGTGAAACATTCCCGTTCTGGAGAGGTTATTTTTCATCCTGAACCTTATATCAACTAGTGGAACCTTCAACATCTAGAACCTTGCCAAACTTCAAATTGAAATAATATCTTATCCATTAGGATTTTTTCCAAGTGTCATATACCATTGGAAATGTATATGAGAGGTATATCCAATTGTTCTCTTTGCAAGAGAATTTAAACTAATCCACTGCAAAACAAATGCCTTCAAATATAGGAAATACATATCATCTGTAATCATCAAAAAACTCTCAACAAATTTCCCCTAAACTTGTATTCACTTGACAATAAAGACTAGATTTGAAATGAATGACAACACTTTTCTCAACATGCTTTAAGGTTGTGTTATAAATAGGCACTAGGAGGAAAAGTGGTTCCATTCTATTGGAGTGCATTTTGTTCCATAGATGATAAAAGTAGCTAAAAAAATATATAGAGAGAGAGAAAATAGAGAGTTTTTGTATATTGTAGTATCCCATGGGCCACAGGTCTTAATCATTTGTACTTGCATCCATTTCCATTCAGAGAAAGAGAGAGTAGAGCAGCCTCACCTTCCAGTTGGGTTTTTTCCTATAAGGGTTTCCTAGATCATATCTTATTATCATTTTTTTGTGAGTTTATTTATTTTTTCTCTATTCTTCATCTTTTATCTATAATTTTCATGCCTAAGCATAACATGGTGATTAATGAATCCACAAATCCAAGGAAACAATAACCCTCGTAGTGTAATGTTTCAGATTTTCAAATATATTTTAGTAGATCTATTGGGATGAATTGTCCATTGGAATATCCACAATAGTTTACGAATCAAGGAGTCTCGAGGGAAAGAGAGTAGGCATTGGTCTATTGGGATAAACTTTGTCTCCCCAAGACCAAGGGTGGACTAGGCCTTTGTGATTGAAAAAAAGCACTGTCTCGGGGACCAAACTCTAGTGGAGATGACTCCAAACAAGGCACAAGCTATGGTGGAGAATCTGGTGCAAAATGTATAGTGATTGTATCCTTGATTACAAATGTATCAGGGTCTATTAGTTACTCACTGAATTTTCCCAATGGAACCTTCCTTTCTAAGGTAAGCACCTAGTGTAAAATCAATGGCTCTGGGAGGTAAGGGATGACAAAACTCAATTTTTGGATGAATCATGGCATGAATTCATAAATTTACTTCCCAAATAGATATTCTTGATATGTATTCCATCCTAACATCCCATCAACACTTTCAAGTGGTTTATTATTAGAATGTTACTTCACCATAAACAAATTGGCATACATGGAAATCCCAAGCATCCTAGGGTTTCATTATAGTAGCCATGAATTGGAACAAGCTATATGTTGAAATAATTAAGAAACAAGAAATAACTTAATCAATATCTACCCTCTATCAGACAATCTATGGAAATTATCTACAACACTATTTCAGAAAACTAATATAGATACATATAACATCACCAAAACTTTATCTTCATGGAGTTCTTAATACTTTTCTAGCCCCATCATCGAGAGGGATTGGATCTCTTTTCCAGGTTTCCTTCTGTGGATCATTTGTAAAGAACATAACCATAGAATCTTCCATAGCTCTGAATTACTAGATCCTGATCTATGGTCTAACCTCCTTAAAACCTTCAAGGAGGACATTCTCATCTCTAATTGGTCATCCACTAATTGAGAAGTCATAGGAGTCAAGGTTCATATCTAAAATGATTTACATCTCTCTCATAATTTCAGTTTCTACTCTATTTGTTCCATTGATCCTTTCCCTCCTATCCATAGTGCTAGTCTTTTCCTCTAGTTAGCTTTATCAAGCTAAATTTTGATACTGCATCCAAAGGTAACCCATGATTGGCTAGATTTGGAGGAGTATTCAACTCTCAATTTAGAGTCATTCTACATCTCTATGTAGGCTACATGGGATTCAACAACAATAATGCTACTAAAAAATTTTATCTTGAATTCAATCTTTGAAAAGATATCTCGAGGAACTTCATAAACTATTCTCTTGAATTGTTATTCATCCCTACAAATCACTTACAATTGGAGGTCGGAAAATTTCTTGTTGTGTATGATTTCTCTCCTCCACTATCTAGATGTGATACTTCTCATAATAGATAGGAGGGAAACAAGCTAGAAGATAAACTAATAATCCCTCCTCTCTATGCAACCATTCCTGAGAAACTCTCCATGTTGGAAATACTGAGAGGGCGGTGAATCAATATTTCTTTTCAATGGTTATTTTTACCAATTAAGATCATTTGTAATTAGAAAAAAAAATGAAAAATGATAAAATAATAATTTTATTAATCAATTAAGATGACTCCAATAATATCTCCAAAACCTTTAAGATGTCTTCAATAGGCCACCCAAGTTCTACACCTTCTCTAAGCCTCTTCAAGGGCTTCTTCAAGAAATCTTCAAGTAAGTCTTCACAATGCTTCAACAACAAGATATTTATTTAGATAAATATCTTTTATATTAATCACATCATTAGGATTAGGTCAACGTTTCAAACCAACCAATGTGGTTTATCCTTAGGACAAGGTGAAAAATAATACAATCTTCATGAATAAATAGTAAGGATGCATCATTTCCCAAAGTTAATAGCTGAAAACTAGTCATTGAAAACTAGAAAGATATTTCTTAATGTTTCTACTGCAATTTGAGTTCCTTCAAAGCAAGAGGTCTGAGCCTTCCTTCAAGATGACTATCTTGAGTTAACTCCAAAGGATGTATGTCTGAGCCCTTAAGAATTGACATTGTTAATCTCAGTCTCTCAAACTATTTACTAGTCCAGGGTCTGCACAAGTCTGAGCTCTCTATTTGCTGTAGTATAGTATGAGCTATCAACAATCACAAGTTTGAATATTATATCACCACTCTGTTTGTAGTTCTGATCCATCCACATATAGTTTGAATATTACTTCACCCCTTTTACCACTAATCCTCCTTTGGTAATCTTAAGAGATCACAGTCCTTCACACTTTTATATTAGGATCTAAACTCCACAAGGATTGCACTACCCATAAATCCATATTCCACCTAAAATGCAATGTCCCATAGATCTAGGATTCACCGAAACTGAAATATTCCTCAATCCAAGCCACTAGTCTTCAATGAATCAATACTTGAAATGCATTATTTCTCTTGTGTTTATATGATTTTTTCAAATAAACAAAAAGACATGTTCATTAGAGGAGAGGTTGACCCTTTAATCAAATGAATAATGTGAAACCATATTATAATGGATGTTGAGAGGTCCCACATGCCACATCATCACTTTTGTATGTCGGCCCCACATGTATATCGAAGGTTTGTACCGGAGGTTCTAGCATGACATGCCTTCAAAACATGTGATATATGAAAGTTCCGATGAGGCAGACATGATATTATATTAGAGACGTTGTAATAAAACCAATCGGGTCCGCAACCATATTGGCAATCGGAAATCGGAGGTTCTTATTGGAGGTGCCATTAAAAAGTTCCGATAAAGAGTGGATGTGATTTACTAATTAAATCATTAATTGAAATCCCATCGAATCTGCATATCGAAGGTCGTAGATCGGAAGTCCATATCACATATCAGAGATTGAAGTCAAAGATCGGAGATTAGAGATCAGATATTGAAGCTTTGAGTTGAAGACACATTATAAAAACATCGATATAAAAATGTCGATATGATATTCATTCGGTTTCACTATTATTTACTTTTGGCTCTTTATTTTGGGCATACATGATCCTCTCATGGATCTGCTCCTCCTTGGCTTTTCTTAGCTTCTACTATTAGCTTCCGATGGCTTTTCTTTGGCTCTCGATGGCTTCTTTTTGAACTGATTCTCACTCTTCCCTTTGGAACTACTCCTATTGATCCTTGGGACTGATCCTTAGGTCCAACACTTTTTGGATTTTTTCTATATATATATAGATATATACTATATATTATATATATATATATATATAATATTATATAATATCTATATATATATTAGTATATATATAATATATTATAATATAGATATATGAGTATATTATAGTATATATATATTATTATAATATTATATGTATATTATATAATATATGATATAGTATAATAATTATGTATATGTATGTATATGTATGTATATATATACATATAATACATCATATACATACATATACATACATATACATACATATACATACATATATCTATATATATATATATATATATATATAATATTTATATATATATATATATTATTATATATAATATATATATATATAATATATATATATATATATTATATTATAATATAATAATATTATATGTATGTATATCTATATTCAATCCATATGGCCATCAATGATTACATTGGCATCTCAACAATCTCCCCCTTTGGAATCAATGGAAAATGGGGCACTCAACATTTTCATAATGAATTTTACTACCTATTTGAAGGACATCTCAACAATAGTAGTGTTTTCTCGAACTGCTTCTCTTTGTTATCATGATTCTTCTTCTGATTTTGCTTATATAGTTTCTTGTACAACCCCCCTGAACTTGTGTTCCCTTTCTCATGTTTCTCCCATTTTCATGGTGCTTCTACTATTGTTAATGTGTTCTCTTAATGTGATGCAAGAGAAACCACCCCCATCTATCAAGTATTATAACATTTGGTTGTATATTATTCTTTGCAGAGACTCAAATACTAGTTCGAATACTTTGTAGTTTTTTGTATATCCTTATGATTCAACTATTGTTTCCTTCCACAAATGTCATTTCTAGATTTTAGCTATGTTCAAATATTTTGAGATCATCTTCATTTTTTTCTTTTACCAAGCATTTACTACCTTCTGCTATCAGTCCAACCTTAGCAACCCATAAATTTCCAACGCTAGTTTCTGTATACTATACAATTGTAGATGATCAATCAATTCCCCCTAACTACATAAACTCCTCTAGATCTTTTGTTTCATTCAAATAAGAAATATTGTTGCAAGTGGAAGATATCTTCAATCAATGGATGATATTATTCAATAGAGCTACTTCCGGGAGATGATCTATCATGAGATGTGCCTCATAGCACGATTGTCCATGTGTGACCCATCAAGGATTTCATAGGGCCCTTCTATGGATACCATTTGCAAGAATGATCACAAGCTCCCCCTAACAGTATGCATGGTATTGTTTTTGGTAGAGTCTCATCATCAAATAATTGGAATATCATATATGCCAAAGATATCTTCATCAAATCAACAACATGTGTTGTTGGTTTGAGTGTTCAATAGACTCTCTAATCCAATCTGCTTCATTTTCCGAACTAGTGTGACTTTCTTTTCTGGCTTGGTAGTTATGCTTTGAGATTGGTTAGGGACCCAATTCAAATTCAAATTATGAGCCAGATGACCAATATTATGCCATTTGTAGCATTCAGTTTTGTACATAAATGAGGAAGCATAAATTCCTCCTGCAAAATTGCTTTTGGGAAACTGACAGGGACGGTTATATTTTCCTTTGTGGTATTCCCTACAATCCTTTTCCATGTGCCCAAAATTTGTACAAGAATATAAATAACCATGAAATAAATTTTGGTGCCTGGGAAATGATGATTGCCTTGATTCAATTTTGAAAATATTCTGCCTCGATATTCTTTGACGATATCCATTTCCTCCTGAATCCTTGATACTTTCTGCAAAATTTTGTCTTGATTTACTTCCAAATTTATTCTATATTTGAAGCCTTTGATTAGATTTATTTCCTCTTACAGTCTTGACACCATCTTCACATCTTCTTAGAGAAGGGTTTCTTCCAATGTTATCTTGACTCTTCTTTTTACCTTTGCTGGAACTGAGGACATTAATATTTCTTCCAAGTTTCTCCACATCTCTATTGTTTGAAGTAATAAGATTTTCTTCACTTTTGTTTTAGGATTCACATGCATAACTGAGACCTATTTTAACATATAGAGATATCTAATGGCTGAGCATGTCATCCAAGGATTGAGAAGTGTTCAAACATTTGTTCAAAAATTCGACTTCTTTCCTTAGTGAAACAATCTCTTCTTCTATTTTTCCATAGTCATCCGTCTTCCTTGACTCATGTTGCTTCATTAGCTTCTACTTTAAGGGAGATGATATCTAATTTCATCCTAAAGATATGTTCATTCTCTTTTGCTAGATTGATCTCCATTTCTTCCTTCATCCTTGTTGCTTCACATGTTTCGGCCTTGAGAAAGTTGATATCCGATTTCAGTTTGAAGATCTCTTCATCCTTTTCTTCTAGCTCACTTGTCATGGAATTTGTTTCCTTTTCTACATCATAGACTTGTCCTTCTATGAGTACCAAAGATTCCATCACCTTCTGAACTCCTTTTTCTTGTTTCTTTATTTCTTCTAGTTGAGGTCTAAGTGAGGAGATATCTTCCTAGTATTGACCAATTTATGCTTCAAGTTTGTTGAAAATCTTGTGTCTTTGTTCAAGGTGGTTTGACAAAGTTTCTTCCCTTTTCTTTGCCTTATCCAATTGATTTGTTATGGATATGACTTCTTCATGATGCTTTCTCTTGTTTTGATGAAATTCCTCCTTAAGATTGGTGAGCTCCTCATCTCTTTCTTGAACTTGAAGCTTGAATAGGTTAACTACCTTCCTAGTCTTTTCAAGGTCATGGTCACCATCTTGTGATTTCTTCTTGAGCTCCTCATTCTCCTTTTTCAAATTGCTTATCTCTTTTAGGGAAGCTACAAGCTTCACCATGAGATCTTTGTCAAGGTCCTCTTTATTTTCCTCATCTTTTATGTCTTCCTTGGCCTTGATGTCTTCACTCTTGCTTTCAACTTCCTTAATGGGTTTTGGATTTCCTTCTTGCTTTCCATCATTTTATTGACTAGCAGTGATGGTCAATGCTCCTATTGAGTGAAGATCTTGAATTTTTTACCAAATACCTTTTGTCGATGACGATTTCTCTAGCTTGGTATTTATAGCATCTGGTAGCCCATTCAAGAGTGCCTCCATCACTTTTGTATTATATTCCGCGGATTCTCCTTCCATCATGATTTTAGTAATCATTGATTCCTAGGCTTCAATACCTTGAACCATTAAGAAATTTGTCATTCTAATCTTCCATATATCAAAGTTTCCATTGAATAATGGAACTTTCACAATTTGATTGTGACTCTTCAATTTTCATGGATGAGGAAGAGACATCTTTAGAAGGATTGGAGGCTTTCTTCCTTGGTTTTTCCATTTGTGTTCTAAGGATCAACCTTTAAGCTATTAGGCTTTAAGAGAAGGTACTAGCTTTGGTTCCAATTGTTGGAAATACTGAGAGAGGGGTGAATAAATATTTCTTTTCAATTGTTATTTTTACTAGTTAAGATCACTTATAATTAGAACACAAAATCAAGAATGATAAAATAATAATTTTATTAATCAATGATGAGGACTCCAATAATATCTCCAAGACCTTCAAGATGTCTTCAATAGGCAACCCAATTTCTGCACCTGCTCTAAGCCTCTTCAATGGCTTCTCCAAGAACTCTTCATGGAAGTATTCACAATGCTTCAACAATACGATATTTCTTAATGTTGCTACTATAATTTGAGTTTCTTCAAAGCAACAGGTTTGAGCCTTCTTTCAAGATGACTACCTTGAGTTAACTCCAAATGATGTCTGTTTGAGCCCTTCACAATTGACAATGTTAATGTGAGTCTCTCAAAATTGTTTACTGGTCCAGGGTCTGCACAAGTCTGAGCTCTCTATTCACTGTAGTATAGTTCGAGCTCCCAACAATAATAGGTTTGAAGATTATATCACTTCTCTGTTCGCAGCCCAGTCCCTCCACAGATATTCCAAATATTACTTTACCCCTTTTGTCACTAAGCCTCTTCTAGTAGTCTTAAGATATCGTAGTCCTTCACACTTTTATATTAGGATCTGAACTCCACCAGAATTTCACTACCCACAAATCCTTGTTCCACCGAAACTGTAATGTCCCCCTAGATCTGGGCTTCACCGAAACTGAAATATTCCCCAATCCGAGCCACAAGTCTTCTACAAATCTGATTTATGAGCTCTAGAGTAGATATTCCCAAACAATTTAATCCTTTAATTCCTTCTCAGTGTTCCTCATTCATAAGTTGTGAACTTTAATGTATCTATGTAATAGATCTTCACCAAATTGATACTTGAAATGAAATATTTTGCTTTTGTTTATACGATTTTCGCCAATAAACAAAAATACACATTCATTAGAGGAGAGGCCGACCTTTTAATCAAACGAATAACGTAAAACCATATTATAATGGATGTCAGGAGGTCCCACATGCCACATCATCACTTTCGTACATTGGCCCCACACAAATATCGGAGCTTCTAACATGACATGCCTTCAAAACTTGCAATACATGAATGTTCTGATGAGACAGATGCAACATTATATTAGAGTCATTGTAATAAAACCAATCGAGTCTGCAACCATATCGATAATCGTCAATCAGAGGTTCTTAACGTAGGTTCCATTCAAAAGTTCTGATAAGGGGTGGATATGATTTAATAATTAAATATGTAACTTAAATCTCGTTGGGTCTGCATATCGAAGGTTGGAGATCAGAGGTACATATCGCATATCGGCAATCAGAGCTCCATATCGCACATCATAGATCAAAGGTCCTGTTCACGGGTCAAAAATGTATCACCAACGATTAAGGTGTCTCCCTAGTGTGAAGTCCCAATTATACCTCACACCATTTGGGATAGGAGCCCCATTCGATATGCGGGCCCGACTACCACCATGAATTTTTTTGCTCTTGGTTATCAAATGAGAAGATGCCAGAGTGGGGAAAGAATTAACTGCTCGAGCAATGAAACAAAATTAGCCCAAGATTGAAAAATTGCAAAAAGAGGTGCAAACAAGTCACATCAACGATAAGAAGAGATAAACAATGAGAGGGATTAGTGAGCTAAAACCCCATCGGACATAGTAAACAGGAACATGTCGGAGGTCAATTGCAAAGTAGTTCACCATAGGTTACCGACATGGCAAGGGACAAGAAAACACATATTTGAAAGCAAAACATAAATGCAACCACTATGTAATCAGTAAATAACATCTCACGTATATGCAAGCACACATACAAATATGGTGAGGTACCAGACAACTAATAGAACTACCATGAGTAAGCATGGGAATCAGTGGAAAAAGGTAAAATAAAACAATGTTATTAAAATTGCTGCAACTTCAGATACATGTCATGCAAGTGGTCAACACCCAATAGTGGAACATGTGTTGTTCATACTGTCGCCCGAGGCCACAACCCTAAACCCGCTGCAAATCCACTCTACTAGCTACCAAGAGCTGAGTGACCCTAGCTCTCAATCAAACAACAACTATATATCTCTACCTTGACTCAAGTGCTAAAGTCCTTTTGAATGAGGCCTAAGGGAACATTTATAGAGGTGAGGTGAATTCTCACCTACTGTGATCCTTGGCCTCCCTTATGACCTTTTAGCTACCCACATGACTCTTGAGATTTCCCACTTCTTCCTCAAGCCACAATGATTATTACATCGCAGATCAGACCTAACATAGTGGTCGATATAATGGTGGGTGATATTTACTTCATGATGAAAGAGATAGAGAGGAAGATGTGTAGGGTTATTAGAAACCCTAGAATGCTTGGTGCCCAAATCTCACAACGATGCGAATGCTTGGTCTTGAAATCGATTCGTTTTCTTGCCATTATGCCTCACTTTCCTTCATCTATCTTCTGGTGATGTGCATTTGAGTTTATTGAAAGGTTATTAGAACTTGGAAGGGACCACCTGGCTTACTAAAGGAAAACCTAGCTATGCAAGCTCCATGAGAAACTCTGATCCTTTTGTGTAGACCAATATTTGTTCTGTTCCTTCTACCTGCAAGGAAATAACATTACTCAGACATAATTTTAGACAAAGAATGACAATGGAATTACAACCAACTAATTTGAAAGAATGTCATTAATAAATAATTAATCTAGACCCCTGTGTGGTAAATTGTTGTGCCACAGTATTATCAATGTTGTGGCCTTGGGGGTCCTCTTGGAATTCCTCAGTTGCATTATCATTTACTGTCATTATTGCGTCACTGCACATACTATCCTAGTATCATTGTCTAATCAAGGTCACTAGTGTGCACCAAGGTTAGACATTGTCACATTGGTCAGTTATGCAAAATATCATTTGACAAGCAAACTTTGTCCATGCCCTTAACTCACAATGTTGTTCCTTTTGAATCGATAATGGTTTTCGGCCTAGTATATTTTAGTTCTAAGATTCCAGAGGCCTAATGTTATTGAAAACTCTTCAATTGAAACAGAGATGGGCCATTCTTTGAATTTGTTCCTCCAATACTGTAAATTGTGTCATGGTGGAGTCAAAGGGAGTTCCAAGAGTCTGTTACTGACAATAGGACACTATTGGTGAGCACTAGTATTACAGCAATAATGCTGTAACTCCTGGGCTACCTACTTTACTCTTATCAACCCGGTAGTTCGTAACAAACTTGGAAGCATCGGTGTTGTATGCACAAGTATTAGTTCTTACTACAGGTTGTCACTTGGTCAGCCGGCGCAAGATCACTAGGAGCTCAAGCCAACTTCTATGGAGTCCAAAAGAAGCTCTATATGTGATGAAAGGAAAGAAAGATAGATGATATTCTAACTGCAGAAAGGAGAAAGACTGAAATGTAAAGCAAAACTAGTGAACCCTAATTAACCAACTAATTATAATTTTGCAGAAAGCGCTATGAAAACTATGAAAGGAATGCCATTACCTATTCAAGGAAGTAAACAACATCTAACTATGTTATTTCTGGAAGTAAATAAGCAAAAAACATATTTTTGGATTTTATGTGTTTTTATGTAAATTTGACATGCATGTAATTTATTGTGTGTGAATGTGGCAGCGAATAGGTGGTGTTGAAGGGCGGTTTTGGGACTTGAGAGGATGTAGGATGGTGTGGATGGGTCCTAGGAGGTCTCAAGTGGCCTTCTGGAGGCTTTTCCACACTCGGCCTTCAAAAGGAAGCCTACAGGAAAATCTACAAGAGGACACGGGAAATCTACAGGAGTAAAAACAACGTTCTACAGGAGGCCTACAAGAGGAGGTTGAGAGCAGTTTTCATTGTTTTGAGGGTGTGAGAGTGGGTGAAAGAGTTGGATGAAGGTTAGAATGAGGTGTTAGGGTGCCTATGGTCTACCATGAACCACCAGGAGAGAGAAAGATGATTGGATTTGCTCAAGGAGAGAGGAATAACTTCTATGGAAAATGCATGAAACTAAGGCAAAATTGAGGTGAGACTTGGGCGACCTGTAGGGCATGGATCAGATGGAGGATGGGATGGATGATAGGCTGGCCTGGTGCTAGAAGAGATATGCTGCAAAGGAATTGACGTTCAACCAATAAGATCAAGCAAGTAATGAAATAAGTGCATCTAGAAAAATAAGGTTTTGCATCAAAGTAGTCCAAACTATGATCTATGAAAGGAAATGTTGAGAAACGTTGCAAGACAGGAAAGCATGAAAGAATACTATTGCAAATAAAGAAGTGAGCCTGATGAAGAAGATATGAAGCAAAGCAAAGCTAGACTATTAACCTACTAAAAAGCTGCAAACACTAGAAGACCTATGAATGAGAAAAATCTATGTTTTTGGGGCAGCAAGAGGTTATTTGCCTCAAATCATGGTCCCAAAGGCAGGAAGAGAGGCTAAAGCACTATTGCTAGCCTTTTGAATCTTTTTTTTATAACTACTTAACTTTCTATAGAGAGCACAAATGGAAGTAAACTACTGAATCACCAAAAGAAACCTATTCTCAACCATAAAAGAAATACATCTAACAACATCCTAATCTACAAACTAAAATAAAACATACAAATACAAGTAAAGAGGAGGTTGGCTGCTTGTATTGGGCCCTAACCCATGAGCTTCATCCCTCTAAGGTAACTCAATGCTAACTCAAAAAGGATTCCATCTTTATTTCCAAAACAATAGCAAGATTACATGAAACTGTAACAAAATAATAAGCTTGAAGTTGAGCAGAGTTTACATAAGCAAAAATCCAACAATAATCCAACCCTAGTGAGGCCCTAGGCCTCTCTACTTATACAAATGAAGCTACCAACAACTTCCTTAAAATCAGGGAGGCTTGGCTCCCAAAATGTGAGATAATCATCAGTCATCCTCCACTTGCTTGACTGCCTTCTATTGCATGATTTGGCTGCTTGTACTCCAAGTTGAATGAAGGGGAATTTGAAGTGAGGAGTAGTAAATGAGTGGGCTTCCCTCCTATAATTCCTCTCCTTTGTCCACTTCAAGTTATTGCTACCATTATTCCACTGCATCCTTGACTTTGACCTTAAAATTCATCAATAATATGCATTAAACACATGTTAGACCACATGGCATCATAACTAACTCAACTCACTCCATAAGCATAAATATAATCAGAAAATCATACAATAAGATAAGAGAATGGTTGATTTGACTAGGTTAGGAGGTAAAATGAGCCCATATAATTACCCATTTATGAGGCTCATCATCACCCCCTACTGAAGGTGTTGCTCATCCTCTAAGCAACATAGTCCATCTCCTCATCTTTTATGGCCCTAGTGGCCTCCCTAGCATCCCAAGCTTTTGATGTGGTCTCCTCTTCCTTGTCATAGAATCCTACCTTCCTTTCTATCTCCTCCCACTTCTCTTCCTCTTCTTCTTCTCTTCTACCTTCCAGCATGCCTAACAGCAGTGGGGGACTGAGTTTGAGGCCAATCCAGTTGACCTTCAGCCTCTGCATGGAGTGCTTGTAAATTGGCACTCTTCTTAATGCCTCCTTCATCCTCATGGGGGAATGATATTCCCTGATCTGCACACTGTGTGGTAAGGTGTTCCATCTCCTCATGCATGCATGCACACACTCATCCCCAAGTAGCCTTTGCATATCCTCAAGGTGTGCAATGGCTTGAGCCTAATTACTTATATATCTAGGGGCAATCTGAGGATTATTGGCAAGCAGGTTATGTGTGCTGATGAGTGCCATGGGATCTTATGGCTCAACTCTTATCATTAATGGCTCATTCTACTCTTTTACCATCAATCTTCTTATTTCTGCTACCCTCAACTCTTCATGGTGCATCCATGAGGCCATGGCCATTAGTTGTAGGTCCCCAAGCCTGGCATAGGGGTCCCACACATTCATGTCTGTGAGGGCCATGTTATGTAGTTAGAATTCTACCATCTTTGCCTTATCCTCTTATGTGCTTTGGTCACACAGATCCATAAACTGCCTATAATCTTGGAAAAGCATTATGCCTCTTTGTGCCAAAGTCTTTATCTGAAATTGTAACCATTGGTCCTTGAGATATAGGCCATAGGAGTTTGTTGGTGTTCTACATTACAATGCCTCCATGGATAAGCTGGCCATGCATGCCAACTGGGTCTCTTTCTCTTACAGCTACCTCCATAGCAATTCATTTTCAGTTTCAACGAGGCTTCTTGTAATTGCTTCCTTATGTCTGATAGCACTCAACTCTTTGCCCATTTCTCTGAGTTTGTTTTCCATATGGCCAATATCCTCAAATCCTTTGGATTTGGCTATTTGCATCCACCTATGTGTTCTTATTCTCTCTTTCTCTAATTCAAAGAATAGTGGAATTGCAAATTTTTGTGGAATTATCCTTCCTCCCTCAAGTAGATTGTAGTACAAGGAAAGACTAGGCTGAGGTTCATGTAGCTTTGTTTCTTCCTCCTTTACTTGTGGCTATCCTTCCATCCTTTCCTCAAGCTTTTGGGTCTCTTGCAGTTTTGACAGTGTCTCTTGTACAACTATTTAAGCCTCCTGTAGGACTGTTTTAGGGTCCTATAGTTCTACCTTTTCTTTCCATGTGGGAGATCTAGGAGTCCCCCTTTCATATGTGATGGGTGCCTTGGAAGGGGATTCTTTTCCTTGGGCAGAGGGTGAATCTTCAATTGTAATTGGCACTTTTGAAGAGGGCTGAGGTTTGCCTGTTTTGATTCTTATGTTCTTCCTAGCCCTGAAATACATGGAGGCCTACCTTTCCCCTTTTGCTTTGGCTTGATTAGTGTACTGAGGGCAGTGAGGGTAGCTGTTGCCTCCCTTTCCAGAGTCTCAGGGGACCCTTCTCCCTATTTTTCCTTTTCTACCTCTTTTTCTCCTCCTTATGTCTCTTTTTCTGTCTTTGTTTGCTCTGTTTCTTCAGCTTTCTCCTCCTCTATCTTAGTTTCTTCCTCCTTCCTTCTTTGTTCTGCTAAGTCACCAATAGCTTCACCTTCTCCCCCTTGCTACTCTTCCTCCTCACTGCCAGTAGGACTGATATCATAGGTTAGGGCCTTTATGTCATCATCAACTGTCATGTTTCAGAAGATTTCCCATGCTATAGGGAGTGTAAATGTATGGAGAGCTTCTTTCACTAGGATTTTGATTAACCCATGGTGAGCTAGCTACTCTAAATTCCCTGCTTGAACTTTAGTGCTGGAGTCAATGAGGGACTGCAACAGGAAATAGGGGATGTTGAGCTTCTGAGGGGCTGGAGTGTCCATGCCATATCTTAATTCATGAAGGATTCTAAAGTGATAACCATATACAATGTTATACCTCCCCTCACAGGAAATGTATTTGATTATTTGGTAGCTAACCTCATCCCAAGGATATGGTATGCTAGCCCTTCTAATGCCATTTTTATCCTCTACATGGGTTTCATTGTTTTGGAAAAAGTTTTTCTTGGCAGCCTGGCCAATTGGTTTCTCATCCTTACTCCAAGGCAGCCCAAGAGGAAGGGTAGTGACCTTACTGATAAATTCAGGGGCTATCTCCATGTAAATACCTCTAAAGGTGATAGTGACATGAGTTATTGAGTGGGGTACCGAAGAGTGGGCAAATTCTTGGACAATTTCCTCGTCAAACCCTTGGAATTTCTCAAAGAAATTCATCCAATTTGCTCTTGTGAATATGTCCACTACATGGGGATGTGCATGGAGCCTCATGGAGTTAGTGGGCTCCTTTCTCATAAATCCTCCTTCCGTTTTGTTTATACTCTTTTGGGAAACCAAATGTGGAGATGGAGGCAACAATTTTTGAGAAAAAGAAAGAAACAGAGGAGACTATGTTTTTTTTTTAAATAAGCAATTTTTTTTTATGTATTTCCTCCTCCTAAAAGATTTATGTCCTCCTCAAATTGAAACCATGGCTTGCATATATTGATATTGAATAGGGGCATGCATGGGACCTACCTCTTCAGACCAAAAATCGTGCTAAAACATGTGTTTTCTTCCTTCAAAACAACTTGTTGCCCCTCCTGTAGAAGCCTGTTGTCCCTCTTGTAGAATTCTTGTAGGTTCTCCTGTAGAACCTGTAATTTCTCCTGTAGAAAGTGTAGAAATTTCTCATTTCCCACCCCGGTTTTCAATTTCACCTTATTTCTCCCATATAGTTAAATGCCCTTTCCCATATCCATACATTCAATAACTGAAAAAAAAAATAATAATA
>APFE031554345.1:93327-161364 GCA_000404065.3 Pinus taeda
ACAACGAAGTTTCAGCAGGGCAGTTTTTCAACAAGGCTGAGATAAGTTGTAAAAGTTTGCTTGCTGATTTTTGCTGAATATTTTCTTGCTATAAAAAGGCTTTTTTCAGAAATAAAGAAGAGCTCTCAAACTGGTTTTCCCCAAGAGTTGTAGGGGGTTTTTCCAGGGTCACGTTGACCAGAAATATCAGTGTTTTAATGTGTTTTAATGGCTGTTTATTACTGCTGATTTTTATTTCTGCAATTTCTAGCATTCTGTAAATTTTTCAGAATTTGTGTTTTGAGCAAATTTATTTTTTCCAGCCTGTTGAATGTTTGTTTATGGGAAAGGGCATTTAACTACATGGGAGAAATAAGGAGAAACTGAAAACCGGGGTGGGAAAACAGAAATTTAACAAGTAACTTTATCACTTAAAATCACTTTTAAATTAGATTTGACTTTATAAAAATTATAATCACTTTAGGAGAGAAATTAAATTCTTTTGGACACTTTTCCCTAGGCCAAAGATCAAAGCCTTAGGGAACCTCCTGTCCTCTGGTACCAAATTTCAACACTCCCTGTTATCGAGGAAGGTGTTTCTCACCACACCCATCTTGTCTCTGAAGTAGACATGCTTGCCCTGTGGTAAGGCTTTGGTAAGAATATTTGCAACTTGCTCATCAGTGGGAATGTACTCAAGCTTCACAACTCCCTTTTGAACATAGTCTCTGATGAAATGATATTTGATCCCGATATGCTTTGACCTGTCATGAAATACTGGATTCTCCGTGAGTTTAATGCAACTCTGATTATCACAATAAATCACTGAAGGTCTCAACATCTGACCAAATAAGCAAAACAACATCTTGCGAAGCCAGATGGCCTCATAACTAGCTAGACTGGCTGCCATATACTCTGCTTCCACTAAACTCAATGCTACTAACTGCTGCTTCTAGCTAAACCATGACACTACTTTTTAACCCAACCCAAAACAGCACCCTGAAGTGCTCTTCCTAACAGAAGCACAACCTGCCCAATCAGAATCAGTATAACCTGCCAACCTCACTCCATCCCCCTGCCTGTAGTCCAGACCATAATCCACTGTCCCCTGCAAGTACCGCAAAATGTGTTTTGTAGTCACCCAGTGAACCTTCCTAGGCTCACACATAAATTGACTCATCGTGTTGACTGCAAAACAAATATCTGGTCTAGTGTTGACCAAATACATCAAGGAACCAATCAGCTGCCTGTACAATGTGGGATCCACCAACTCAGAATCCGAAGCATGAAGCTTCTTCCAGTTGGTAATCATCGGTGTCGACATGGGTCTAAATCCTCCATGTGGAATCTGCCAAGGATGTCCACAATATACTTCCATTGTCCCGGGAAGAAATGCCCCTCCTCTTGCCACACCTCCAAACCCAAAAAGTAATGCATCAAGCCAATGTCCATCATCTCAAACTCCGTCGCAAGATCTCTCTTACAGTGCTCTATGAGTCTCTTTGCACCTGTAATGACCAAGTCATCCACATACAACACCAGAATGAGAGGCTCCTCACCTGTCACAATAAAGTAAAGGTTCAGATCTGCCTCACTCTTTGTAAAACCCATCCCCTGCAAATATGTATCTATCTTGGAGTACCAAGCTCTGGGAGCTTGCTTCAGGCCATAAAGGGCCTTCTTCTGTTTGCACACATGGGACTCCTTCCTATGCACCTCAAAGGCCTGTGGCTGCTCAATGTACGCCTCCTCTTGTATGAAGCCATTGAGAAATGCGGTCTTCACATCCATTTGGTGGATCTTCCAACCCATCTCTGCTGCTATCGATATAATGGAGCGAATCGAAGTATATCGAGCCACGGGAGCGAAGGTCTCCTCATAATCAACTCCCTCTACCTGGGAGAACCCTCTAGCCACACACCTCGCTTTGAATTTCTCAATGCTGCCATCTGCAGCATGCTTTACCTTGTAAAGCCATCTGGAAGTAACCACGGACTTGCCCTCAGGCCTCGGCACCACCTCCCAAACATCATTCTTCATGATAGAAGAATACTCCTCCTACATGGCCTCTCTCCAAACCTGCTGGCTAGCTACCTCCTCATAGCTAGAAGGCTCAGAGTCAAGGATGCTAGTAGCCATTGCCATATAGCTACAAAACCTCTCAGGTGGTCTACTCTCTCTGACCGGCCTCTTCGGCTCAGCAATAGATGTGGCATCGCTCAAGATGTCCTGAAGCCACTTGGGATTCCTCTTCCCTGAGCATTCTTCTTCCATGGGAGAATGAAACTCCTCCTCCTCATCACCATCAGTAGCCTGAATTCTTGACTGCCTGTCTGTTGTCCTCCTGCTTGCACCTGAACCTGTAGAAGCTGAGGTACCATGTGAACTGTCCATCAGTAGACTCCCTAGTGAACTGCTCTGTGAACTGCTCGGAGCACCACCCCTCTGGCTCAGCAAGCCACTGCTCATTGACGGACCCGACATCCTCATAGATGTACCACCTGATCCTCCTGATCCCTGCCCACTAGATCCCTGCGATTGACTCAACTGCTGCTGAGGGTCTGGCTGATCCAGATATTCTAACTCCTGTGACCTCCTAAAGGCCCTGTCCTCCTCAAACTTCACATCCCGCCTGACAACAACTTTCCTCTGTGCAAGAATGTAAATTCGAAAGGCCTTTGAGGTCTCACTGTAGCCCACAAAGATACCCTTCTCTACGGTGGGCTCTAGTTTGGTCCTCTTCTCCTTGGGCATGTAGGAGTATGTAATGCACCCAAAGATATGAAGATGACCAATATCAGGCTTCTTCCCATAAAAAGCCTCCTCTGGAGTCATGTTCCCCAAGGCACGATGCGGACTCCTGTTCTGCAAATAAACAGTTGTGTTGCAGGCCTCTGCCCACAAGAACAATGGCAACCCCTGATCATGTAACATGGCTTTGACAGCCCCTACGATGGATCTGTTCTTCCTCTCCGCAACACTGATCTGCTGGGGGTTGTAAGGAACAGTGAACTCCCTCCTAATGCCTGCCTCTGAAAAATAGTCAACAAACTCTCCAAGGGTGTACTCTCCCCCATTGTCCGACCTCAGGGACTTGATCTTTCGACCTGTCTATGTCTCCACAAGAGCTCTAAACTCCTGAAACCGCTTGAAGACCTCACTCTTGGTCTTCAAGAAATAAATCCAGGTCCTCCTGGAGTGATCATCAATGAATAAAACATAGTACTCATATCCACTCAAGGAAATGTGAGACATCCGACTGCTTACATCAGAATGAATCAAATCAAGTATCCCAGTCACTCTGCTGTCACTGCTGGGAAAAGGGGATTTGGCAAACTTCCCTATCGCACATCCTCTGCAAGTATCAAAGTGATCAGTACTGAAATCTGGCACACCTGTAGTGATCTCCCGCAAGGTCCTCAAGGCTCCATGATACATATGTCCCATCCTACGGTGCCAAATCTCACATAGCTCAAAACTGCTAGCTCTGCTATCAGTACTACTGCTCAATGCCACAAGGGATTGGAATGCAAACTTGTACATCTTTGCATGGCGTACACCTATCACTCTAGCTGAATCAGTTGGAGTGCCTTTGGGATACAACAACACCTGTCCTCCCCTGAACAGTACCTCATACCCTTTGTCCTCCAAAGCTGAGATGGATATGAGGTTCTTCCTCATCTTTGGCACATAAATAACATCTGTCACCTTCAAGGGAGGTTTGGAATCCCTCTGAAATGTCAGTGTCCCCACCCTGATTGCTCTAACAACTCTGTCATCACCGAGTACTACCTCTATATCAGTGCCACTCTCTGAAAGCTCAGAGAAGTACTCACGGACTCCTATCATGTGACATGAAGCCCCATTGTCCACATACCAGATACCTGAAGATGCTCTGCTAATTGAGGGAAAAGCATGCTCCCTCTGAACTTGTGTGGCAGGTGATCCTGCACTAGAGGACTCATATGCAGTGAACCCAAACTCCCTGTCAAAACAAACTGCAAATTTCTCAACCTCTGCTGAAGCTACCACACTCTGGTTCTTCCCCTTCTTCTTCTTCTTCTCCAGACACACAACTGCATAGTGTTCCATCTTTTGACAATTCCAACACTTCACCTTGGAATAGTCCTTCTGTGTGTTACCTTGTTTACCTTTACCTTTTCCTTTGCCCCCACCATTACCTGTGGAAGCCTACTTCTTCTCTTTGCCTTTCTTGCCTCTTGCTTACAGTGCTACATCCTCATCCTACTCAACTAGCTTGGCTGCCCCAAGCTGACCTTTCCTGATCTCTGTCTAAATGCAATCATCCCAAAACCTCTCCCATGTGGGAAGGGTCTCAAGTGCACAAACCCCATCAACAAATTTCATCCATGAATGGGGGAGGCCATTCACTGCAATCCGCACCAACTCAGTGGGTAGAATGACCTCTCCAATTGCTGCCAACTCATCTCTCACATTAGTAATCTTTGTGAGATATCTAGTTGCACTATCATTACCCATCTTAATGTTATTCAGCTTCTCCTTCAGGACCATTTTCCGATTCTCATTGGTACTCTGGTAGAGATTGGAAAATGCTACCCACATCTCATGGGCATTTCTCTTTCTTGTCACATGAGGAATGAAATGGTCTTTGACTCTGTCTAGAATCAGCCTCTTACCCTTGTTGTTCTTTTTATTATACTCAGCCAACTGAGTAGCATCAGTAGGCACAAGAACAGGGTTTTGTGTGGTATACACCATGATATCCCAGACTTCTGCCTCCTCAAAGATACTCTGCATTCTCTCCTTCCAAGCGTTGTAATTTGTATGCCCATACAGCCTATCCTCCACCCTCAATCCCAATGACATCCTGTTGTCCTAAAACTGAAAAATAGCATTGTTGTAGTAAAGATAAAATTGTTGTTTGTGAAAAATCAGCTTGCTAGAATTTTCTGAGTGAAAAATCAGCAGGCTATAATTTTCCTCCTTGCTGTCCCAAACTGCACTTTAGCACTCAAGCTCTGATACCATGTAGAAATTTCTCATTTCCCACCCCGGTTTTCAGTTTCACCTTATTTTTTCCATATAGTTAAATACCCTTTCCCATATCCATACATTCAACAGCTGAAAAAATATTTTTTTGCTGAAAACACAAATTCTGGAAATTTTACAGAATGTTGGAAAATGCAGAAATAAAAAATCAGCAGGTACAAACAGTCATTTAACACATTTGAACATAGTGATTTTTCATCAATGTGACCCTGGAAAAATCCCCTACAACTCTTGGGGAAAACCAGTTCGAGAGCTCTTCTTTATTTCTGAAAATGCCTTTTTTACAGTGAGAAATATTCAGCAAAAAAACAGCAAGCAAATTTACAACTTTTCTCTTTTCTCGTGCCTCACAGAAAACTCAAAATTACAGCAAACAGAACATCAATAAATGTTGTATGGCCTCCTCGATTTTCATGCCCACTTTCAACATTAAATGTTGTTGTACATCCTGAAATGTAATGTACAGAATGCAATAAATGCGTTGTACAGACCTCGATTTGCATACAAAAAAAAAAACAGCAAACTGCTCCTTGATTTCTGTGCAAACCACTCCTCGATTTCTGTGCAAACCAATTGTACCGATTTCTAGAAAATCGTGCCAAAATCAGCCTTTCACTATGTGCTAAATCAGCTGTAAAAATATGCTCGACTGCTGCCTTGGAATGCGTGCCAAGCTGTTGTCTCCTTCTCCTCCTTGTCCAGAAATCTCCCTTGCTCTCTTGCTCTCCTTCTCTCAATCTGCTCATGACAAAATGAATGACCTTTTGCCTCCTTTTCCTCCTTTAATCTAATCCTAAGTGACTTTTGGGTAACCTCTAAATCCAATGGCTGAAATAGATTGAGATCTAGGGCTTAGATTAACTGCTCATTTAAATCTCACTTTTTATTTTTTAACTCACCCCACTTTAATAAAGACCCACTTAGTCATTTATTTCCAAAGTCACTTTTCCTTTCTAATTTTACATTAACTTTATTAAAGTCACTTTAAAATTAGACTTTAGTAACTTTATCACTTAAAGTCACTTTTAAATTAGATTTAACTTTATAAAAATTATAAAGTTACTTTAGGAAAAAAATTAAATTCTTTTCGACACTTTTCCCTAGGCCAAAGATCAAAGCCTTAGGGAACCACCTATCCTCCAGTACCAAATTTCAACAGAAAACGCCGAGAGTAGGAATATGGGAGAGATCAATGGAGGACAATGGTTATGAGGCTGTGGGGGCATAAGCAGACTGATGTGGTTGAGTTACAAGGAGAGAATGAAGGAAAAGGTGGTGAGAGTACTCCGGGAGGAGTACTTATTACCCTTTATGGATATTTCCGGTAATGGGGGGTGAGCTGGCAAAGTATACATTGGCCATATTTGGACCATTCGTCCCCACCTACCTTTTCATCATGGCCCCTCCTCATAGTCATCCCTCATGATTGCATCGGAGTTCACACTTCCTCCACTACCTATCCTTTACATCTCTCTTGAGTTGACTGTGCGCACATGCGGGTGACATCTTCGGATGAGTGGAGTCAACTAGATGAAGGTGGCCAAGTTAACTAGCCACCTTTCCCTCGTTCAACCTCAGCCATATTTTTGCTTTTGCATGACCTCTAATTACGCAAATGCAAACATAGGAGTAGGTTAGTTACTTACCTGTGATCCGAATGTATTTGTTGTGAGGTGTTGTGGCTCTCTCTCTCTGCTGCATGCCTTGATTTCTTTTGATGGATGTTGTCTACTTGTTGATGTGTGGCTGTGTCTTGTGTAGGTTCTTCTATGGCTAGTTCTGAGCTTCAGGTGCCTTATCAACCTTCATGTGTGAATTCTTCTACTACTGGTGCTGGGTTTTGCTGGGATCAGCTGCTATTGGAATTCCTACAGGAGCTCCTGTAGTTGTTTCTCCCCTTGAAACTTTAACTTTTGTATGTGCTTGGAGCTTCGAGGAGGATGCTAGAGATGTAGATAGAGATGGAGAGGTAATAGGTAGGCTTCATGTGAGGTGGATGGTGCTGCTTCCTCTCTTATTTTTTGTTTTTTTTTTTTATTTTCCTGAAAAAAAGTTTTCTTCCTATGTTTTTCTTGGATAGGTAGAAAAATGATGCTTGGGGTGTGATGCAGGCTTGGAAATGATGGCAAGGAGGTTTGAAGACTATAGGAGGATTTGTAAGTCCTTTATGAAGCTTCCCTGTCCCTCAAATTGCCTTTTATATCCATTTCTGGCTCTCTGTAATTCGTACAGGAGCCTCCTGTAGAAAACATAGTTTTTTGAAAAAGAAGCATAGTGGGGTGAAAGAAATGCCAAAAATGATGGAGAAAAGTGTGGGAAGGTAGGATAGGTGCCAGTGTGGATGTCAGGGTTCCCTTGGCACCTTCTTCTGCTTCCTGTAGTCCTCCTGCAACCTACAATGCAAATGAAAATTCACTTTTCTTTTTCTCTTTTTTTTTTTGAAAAAAACTAGGGCGCTTCAGGGAGGTTTTCACCCTAATTGTCTACCTTAGGTGCCTCCAAGGGAGGTTTTCACCTAGGGATCTTATTTTTTTCCTTTTTTTTTTTGACATCACTGGGCCGCCTCAGAAGATGTTTTCAACCCAATGATGGGACTCAAGCGCCTCATGGAGGTTTTCACTTGAGTCCTTATTTTTTTATTTCTTTTTTCTTTTTTCTTCAGTTAGTGGGTGAAGTGGAGGCTAAGACATGCTCCACTACCATCACTGTCTTATTCAAATCTTCAATGAACTCTCACTTGGTGAGGGATTTCTTGTAGACTTCCAACCGGTGTCCATTGACAAGCATGGGGATGGCTTCATCATCAATGGTTCTGATCAGAACTGAACCATTGTCATTGCATTTATCCAAAGTGTAGGGTCCCAACCATCTTTCCCTTAGCTTTCCTTTGAAATATTTGTATCTTGAATCATAGAGTAGTGCCCAATCTCCCTCTTGGAATTGCTTCTCCTTGATATTTTTGTCATGCCATATATTTCTCTGAAGTTAAACTACCTCTATATGGAGAAGGGCCTGCAATCTGTGTTCATCCAATCCATTGAGCTGAAGTAATCTTTCTCTATGTGCATGGCTGAGGTCTAGGTCTAGCTGAGCTTCCTTCCTTAGGGTATTGAATTCAAATTCTATTGACAGAAAAGATTTCTTCCCACAGACCAGCTCATAGGGTGTGAACCCTGTGGTGGTATTCCATGTTGTGTTGTAGGCCCAAGTGGTATCAACTAATCTATTCACCTAGTATTTTCTACTACTACTCACTACCTTTGTCAGGATCCCTTCCAATGCTCTGTTAGTGACCTCCACCTGCCCATTGGCTTGTGGATGGTAAAGGGTCGAAGTCCTATACTTGATTCTATGATGTGTGAGCAAGTCTTCAATCAAATTGGAAGTGAACTGACTACCTTGATCTGTGACCAACTCTCTTGGATACCTGAACTTGAAGAATATTTTCTCTCTTAAAAACTTAGCTACTTTTTGCTTTGTCGCTGCTTTAATTGCTTTTGTCTCTGCCCACTTTGTCAGGTAATCGGTGCACACAATGATGTATTATTTTTTCTTTGAAGGAGGGTTGATAGGACCCATAAAGTCCATGCCCCACTTCTCAAATGGCTCAAAGGTCACTTGAGGTTGCATGGGAATCTCATTCTTTGGAGTAGGTTTTCCCATTCTCTGACACTGATCACACTAGCTAGTATATCTCCTCACATCCTGATGAAGAGTGGGCCAGTAGCAGCCTGCTTGCAATATCTTGAAGGCAGTTCTTTTTGCTACAAAACGACCTCCACAAGGCCCATCATGACAAGTTAGGAGGATGTCAAAGACTTCCTTCTCCCTGACACATCTTCTCAAGATCTGATATGGGCCAAGTTTGAAGAGATTCCCCCAATCCAGGTGAAAGGGGTGCTTTTCCTTACTATCTTGCTCTTCTCTTTTGAGGATAGGTGTGGTGGGAACTGTGCCGAAACCAAGTAATTTGCTATATCAACAAACCATGGGGAGAGTACTGAGATAGCAAACAGGTGTTCATATAGCATTTCGTCATCCACCATTCCTTCTTCACCTGTAGAAAAATTTACTCTAGACAAAAATTCAGCAACAACATTTTCTTTACCAGGCTTATCAATAATGGTCAAATCAAACTGCTGCAGTAAAAGAAACCATCTAATAATGCGAGCATTTACATCTGGTTTGTTCATTAAATATCTAATTGTAGCATGATCAATGTGCACAAAGGTTTGATAGCCTGTGATATAATGTCTGAATTTTTTTTAAGGAATGCACGACAACTAGGAGTTCCTTCTCAGTCACTGTATAGTTTAACTCTGCCTTTGACAAGTTTTTGCTTATAAAGTATATGGCATAAGCTAAATTTTCATCAATTTGTCCTAAGGATGCTCCTATTTCTTTGTTCAAGGCATCTGTGTGAATGTGGAAAGGTAGGGCCTAGTTTGGGCCTCTCAGAATTGGGGTAGTCACGAGCTTACTCTTTAAGGTATCTAGGGCTTCTTGATAGTTTTCCGACCATATGAACTTGACATCTTTGCCTATGAGGCCAAACAAAGGAGAGGATAGCTTGCTGAAATATTTAATGAATATCCTGTAATACCTAGCTAAGCCTAGGAAACTTCTGACATCTCTCACCTTTTGAGGAGGTGTGACCCTTTGGATGATGGCAATTTTGTTGGGGTCCACCTGTAGTCCTTGCTGAGATATTGCATGACCTAGCACAGTCCCTCCAGTCATCAAGAATTCACATTTTTATGGACTGAGGGACAGGTTCATCTCAATACACTTATCCATAACTTCTCCTAAGTTAGACAAAGCTTCCTAAAAGTCAGAGCCATACAGAGTAAAATCATCCATGTATATTTCTACTGCATCATGAACCAGTTCAGAAAATATACTCAATACTTCTCTTTGGAAAGTGGCTGGAGCGTTGCACAAACCAAAAGGAAGGACCCGGAATGCAAAGGTACCCCAAGGACAAGTGAAAGTGGTCTTATCTTGGTCTTCTGGGCTGATTTGAATATGATTGTACCCGCTAAACCCATCTAGGGAAGAGAAAAACTTTTTCCCTGCCAGACCGTCTAACACTTGATCTATGAAAGGTAAAGGAAAATGGTCCTTTTTAGTGGCTTTGTTCAATTCCTGATATTCGACGCAGATTCTCCACTTACCATTTTTATTTGGCACTAACACCAAAGGAGAGAACCATTCACTGTCTGAGATGGGATAGATGAATCCTGCATCAAGTAATTTCTGCAGTTCTTCCTTAACAATATCTTTAAGTGATGGATTCATCCTCCTTTGAGGCTACCTAATTAGCTTGCAATCCTCCTTGACATATATATGATGAGTACATACTGAAGGGTGCACTCCCTTCATCTCCTTATAACTCCAGGAGAAGGCATCTAGGTGTTTTCTCAGCAAGCTACACAGTTCTTCTCCTGGGAAGTGGATAGGGATGGATTGATTTTCAAGGTTCTTTTTGGGCCAAACTCTATATTCTTAACATGGAGAGGAGTGGATTCAGCCACACAGAGATCAGTTGCAGGGTTTTTTTTTGGTTTCTCTTACTATGTCCTCAAATGGTGATACACTGGGAGGTGAATTCTGAATAAGATTTTCAATCATATCATCCTCATCTTGTGGTTTCCCCCCCATGGCGATTTCTAATGCACACAGCAATGCAGAATAGACTTCATCCTCATCTTCCTCCTCCAACCAAAGAGGTAGATAATGTTCTAGCAAGGGTTGGGTAGGAGGATATAGGATTAACTGTTTGGACATGTGCCTGTTATTTATGGTCATGTTCCCAACTCGACAGCTAATGTAGGTATCGGCAGTGGACAACAAGGGTCTTCCTAGAATGAGAGGATACCCAGTGAGCTTTTCCTTTGGCTGGAGAACTAAGAAATCAGTAGGGTACTCCCAAGAATCAATGGAGACCATCACATCTTCCACAATCCCCTCAAGGTTCACGGTGGAGCGGTCTGCTAGTTGTAGCATGGTCATGATCTTCCTCAAGGAGCCCTAGAGGTTGAGTTTAAGCATTGTGTCCTTTGTCATCACATTAATGGCAGCTCCCAGATCAATCAAGGTGTGTGGGATCATGGTGCCATTGATGTGGACATCAACTACTAGGCTTCCAGGGTCCATATATTTTGGACAGATTACCTGCCCTAACATCAGGTCAGATAGTTTCCCTATGACATTGATGGTTGGGGCATCTCTCTTGTGCCTTCATGGATGCCTAAAGCACTTCTCTTTGATCAACCTATTGTAGATAGGCACATCTTTTATGGCTTGGAGAATTGGTATCTTCACACATAAATGTTTCAATTCTCCCAGGAGTTCAGTTTCTTCTAGGGTAGGCTAGACTATCACGGATAGTCTCTCAGGAAAGGGTGGAATTGATTTAGGTTCACTTTCCTCTTTATCCTCCTCAACCTCCCTGGGTGGAGGCTGGATCTCTAGGAGAAATTTCCTAGATCGCAAGTTAATTTCCTGAATCTCCACTGCATAAGTTGGGCATGATGGTTCCCCACTATACGCTTGTTGAGCCTGTCTGTTGTTCGGGTTCAGATTTGGCTGGGTAGGAATTTGGGGTTGCTTTTGTGGAGCAGGAGGTAACGGTTGTGGTTGGGTAGATGGTGGAGGCAAAAGAGCGAGAAGAGAGTTGTAACCCCTGATGAGGTGCATTCCACTGAGGTTGTGGCTGAGCATAGGATTGAAATGAATGGGTGGTTGGTTGGGCTTGATATTGAGATGTGAAGGACCAAGGAGGAGTTGTGGACTAGGAAGGATGAATAGGGGGGCCCCAAGAAGGTACAGAGGTGACTTGGTTGAGGTTGTAGTGTGCCTAAGATGTCCCTTGCATCCTCTAGTGGTATGGTCTAGGTCCATGCGGCCTCCTTTGGTTTATGTAATAGATCTTTTCAGTGACTCCCTCAGCCCCTTGATATACAACTTTAAGTCTGGGTAAGGAAGGGCACTTATCTATAGAATGATTTTTTTCATAGACTGAACAAACCTCTATAGAGTTCAATGGGCATTCATTCCTAGGATGCCTCTTGGTGCATGTTACACAACAATTTGTCACCGTCCCTATTACCCCTCTCCTGCATCTTGGAGGACTCATTCTGGGACCTATGAGAAGTGAAATGACCTGTAAACACTTGCATTTCATTCCCCCAAACATGAACTTCATTTTCCCTGAAGACATGTCCTGCTTAAAACCCCTAAAAATATCCTTTTTTCCATTAGCGCAGTTCCACAGTGCAGCCCTCATGCCAATGGGGGAAATCCTCAAAAGAGGGTGCACCAGTTGGCGCTCTGTCACAGAGTCGCACTCGTGCCAACCATAATTAGTGGTACTTTTTAACAAACAAATAGAGGAAGATTCATCCTAACAAATTCCTGGACTGAATCTATCTTGAGTTGGGCGGTTTGGCTTCAGATCTCCATAGAGAGGAAGTGGTTTGCCACCTCTCATGGAAGCTTCTTTAGTGATAAAGCCAATCCCATGAATATTGTGGATGATCCCAACTCCCCTTCCTCCATCTATAAAAGCTTGTCCATTTTCCTTGGCAAGCTAGTTCTAGAGATTGAGAATTGTCAAGTTTCCAAGAAGCTTCATGCTACAAGAGCCTTCTTCATTCCCATAAGGCCAAATCTAAGTAAGGAGATTCTTGTCCAATAACCAAAGAGAGAGAGGCTTGTTACTCTTCCCAACAAGCTTTGCAAGACATGTGCTGCTGATCACCCAGCCAAAGGAGAATCTAGCGTCAGAACTATGGTTGTATTCTTCTTTGTTTATTATCAATAAATGACTATTGTTATAGTTCCACTCTTATTGTTCTTTGTGATAATGATGAGTTATATCCTTTCTGACTGATATATAGTTGCATATATTGGATTTTATGCTTGTGTTTATGTCGTTCTTTGTATGTGCAAGTGTCCATTCACGGATATCGTGGGGATCATGATCTGTCAGAGCAAAGGAACGGGAGCGTCACCTCTTCTACAAGCAGTAGCATTGGAATCCAGGTAGGCCCTCATCATTGGTCTCTAATTTTCAATTAGGAACTTGCGCGATAGTGTTGTATGATTGTTGCTAGACCCGGTCTGGGCTAGTAGGGATCCCCTTTGTCCACAGAGGGGATTTACCTCCTCAACAATTTGGTGACTCTGCTGGGGAGCTTGTCTTGCCTTTTTGGTTGTTTCTTGGTTTTTACCTACTTGGTTAGCCTTCTGGGTTGAGTTCTTTTGATGTTTCTCGCCTCTTGGTTTAGTTGGTTATTGTTGGCCTAGCTTTGGATTGCTTATTTTTTATTTTTGCATAGCAAACTTGACTGGTGTGTTTTGATAGCGTAACAGTCACGCCAATTGGCGCAAGTTGCTCATTTACAACCTGCGCCAATCCTTAAAAGGCGCTAGTTGCATCCTGACAGTCGCGCCAGGCCTGGGAACGTTTGAAGTTTGGGATGTTTTGAGCCTCCTGAGCTTGGTCTTTGTTCTGGGTACCTTTTCTCGACTGCTTGAGTGTGTTGGAGTCTTGTTTGACTAGTTTTGAGTCTCGTTTTTGAGAAATTCTTAATTTTATTTCCTTTGGTCATTACTTGGAGGTTTGTCTCAGTCTTTTCACAATTTTGCATCTTTTTGCTTTTGTTTTTGCAAAAAAATTTCCTCCTCATTCGCCGAGGGGGGGGCTAAATTGTGTATATGAGTGTTAATCGCCTTTGAGTGTTTTTATTTTTTGATCTTTGGAACTCTCACCCAATTTTCTCGACTTGCACTTGATTGGTTCTTAGATTACATTAGAATCATCTTGTGTTTGAGAATTCTCTTGCATAGATCACATTTGCATAATTAGAATTCTCCTTTTCGGAATATGAATGAAAAATGTGCATAGATTACATTTGCATACTTTTCAAGTGAATTGTGCATAGATTACAATTGCATAGTTTACATTCTGAAAAGTCAATCGTAGATTTAGATCAGTTTTATTTGATTTGAATTTACATATTTTTATGCTTGTTTTAAACACACAAAATAAAAATAAAAATTGTTTTGGAATTGACTTGCAATAGTTTTTCTTGATGAAATTAGTGCATTAGAGAATTTGTTATATTTTCTCTTAGTGATAAATTTTTTGCATTGTTGGAAGTGAATGGAAACTCTCTCCTTAATTTAGTTAGCATTCATCGAATGAAATGATATATTGTCGCATATAGTTCGCATTTAGGAAATTTTGAGACATTACATACGGTAGGGATTGAAAACTAAAACATAATACAAGATCAACTTTAAAATGAACTAAACAAATCTAACAATGCATTGGAACATAACACACACTGTTTAGAGGTCTAGGCTAGAGACGTGCTCCGACGTCATTAAACCTAGTCACTTCTGTTTCCATTCAAGGTTGGGTGATTCCTCCTTTTGTGACTAAATAGTGGTCTAGTACGGAATTGTGCTCCCACGTACCGTCGAGTATATGGGGAGACCCCACTAGGTTATCATCCTTTATCCATAGGAAGCCATGTCTGTCGCCTTACGACCCATAACGCACCAAACACAGCATTCGTGAAGATTGATTGTCGTACGGAAAGTCCTTGGTTTTCATACGATTGCCAAGGTGTATATGCAGTTTTACGGATTGTATGGTAAACCTTTTGCCTAGTTCTCCAGAGTAGTCACTTTTGATCATTTTCGGACTCCCTAAAAGAAAAGGCTCATCTGAGCATTTGTCACTTCGGGCTCATTAAACATTCGAGGGCGACTAGAGTCATATTTTTTTCCTTTTCTCGACTCTTTAAAGATGAAAAGGTCAAGTTATGTCCTTGTGTCTTAAAATTTATTCGCCTGCGATCACACGCCCTGTTAGATTCTACCTGTTGGCCATTTGATTATGTGTCTTGGCTCTTTTTCAGCCCCGTGTGTGATTTTCAGTTTTTGATGGCAACTTTTCCAGAGTTCACCAACCCAAGAATCCCCTCTAACAGGAATCCTGGTCATTTTCCTCCTTTTGGGAATATTAGTGCTCCTTACATGGCAACATTTTCCCTTCCTGGGTTAACTGTTGGGTTGCCTATTTGGTTGTTCTCAACCTCTGTGGTTCCTAGAGTCTCAACTACTGGTCAATCAGTTCCTCCACCCAAACAACATCATGTTGATTCCAAGGTGGACCTCTCCCCTTCTTTGCCTGTTTCTACGTCCTCATCTTCTACTTCGCCTGGTGAAAGTCTGGGTTCAAGTAACCAGGTGGCTAAGAAGAAGAAGAAGAAGACGAAGAAGAAGAAGTCTCATAAGCGAGAGGCTAAACGTGCAACTATTGCCCAGAGTATAGCTCAGGTCGGAACTCCTTCTGCTCCTCTGCGGAAGGTTAAGTTTCCTTGTAAATTGTGCAAGGGTGACCATCTTCTTCATGATTTTCCTGGCATTCCTAGGATCTTAGAAGTATGGTCTCACGATCCAGCTCGTCCCTCATCATCCTCTGAAGCTCATGGCGATGTTACCCTATCAACTGTAAATGGTAAGAAGAACAGGAAGATTCGATTCCCCTGTAGGCTATGTGAAGGCAACCATCTCCTTCACCTTTGTCTGCTCATGGATAAAGCTTCCGCTATTTTGGAAAGTCTTACATCTTCTTCACCCCAACTCCCCATTGGTTATCAGAGGCTCTCTTCATATCCTCTCCCTGTTGACAAAGAGATTGATTTAGATCCTTCTCTTGTCCATCCTCCTCTTTTCGAACCTCGTTGTGCTAAGCCTGTTCGGGGCCAACCATTGGTCGGAGAGAGTGTCAACTTGGGTTCACCGCCTGTTGATCACTCTATTTCAGAAGAGCATCATGCTCATGTTCTTCTCGTCTCGTAAGATTCTTGTGAGTCCAAAAACGACTCTCCTATCCCAGCAGATCCTGAGAGTCCTCGTTCGAAGCAGGGGGGCAATCATACGATTCCCCCACCAAGTAGTTCAGTCGTTTCCTTTGACTGGAGCCACCTGACTACTTTCTGCCTTCCATCCCATGCGCCTTTCCAGATTACAGTACATGCCTATGATAAGGCAGTACCTGGCACTATTTTGGATGAAGGTGCATCTGTCAATCTTATGCCTTCCACTACTTGGCAAGCTTTGGGCTCCCCATAGCTTGTGTCAGTCGCATAACATTTGATGGCATTTGATGGAGGAACCAGTCAACCCTTAGGGATCCTTCCAAAGTTCCCTATTACTTTGGGAGGAAAAACCATTTGTATCGACGTACTAGTTACCCAAGGTGCTTTAGATTTTATTCTTCTCCTTGGTCTTGACTATGTTTATACCATGGGGGCCCTTGTCTCTTCACTTTTCCATGTGGTTTGCTTTCCACATGACGGAAGGATCGTGACTATAGATCAATTGTCGTTCTTTAGTCCCCCAGTGCCTCCTGCGCAGTTGTCATCCCCTCCTGGTTTTTATCCACCAGTTGTATCTGCCCCACCGTAGGTCAACTACGTGGCTACTTATCCCGTGCCTGTATCCAGTGATGCCACTGTCATGCATAGTGTCCTGAGAGCATTGGGTCCTGACTTCTAAGATGTGATCCTTCCACTGGGAGTGGCACTCTTGGAAGCCCCGACTTCTTATTCCTTATGATGAAGTTCGGACGGAGCATAGTTCACTTTCCTATGTCAAACTCCTTAAAAAATGAAACTGGGTCTGTTCGGAGCATAGTTCGCTTTCCTATGTCAAGCTCCTTAAAAAATGAAACTGGGTCTGGTCAAGCATAGTTCCTGATCTTATCTCGGGCTCATTAAAAAATGAAACAAGGGTTATGAGGATAGTTCTTTTATTGTTTCAACCTCATTAAAAAATGAAACAACTCCCTTTCCAAATCGAGTCTTTTGATTAAGATCTCGTAAAATATGAGTCGAGTCTTTCCAAGATCTCGAAAGCGAACCTTCATTCCATCCACTTTGTTGAATGCAATGAATCTTGGGGGGCATGTACCTTGTTTTGCATCATTATGCTGGGGGCATGCGAACTTATAACAAGCATAGTTTTTCGTTTCAAGCTTGTGTAAACATGAAACCGAATCCAAGCAGAGTTCTCCATGGTTCAAGCTTGTGTAAAAATGAACCCATACCCATTTTACATCTCGTGATTTCTATCTTTATCTGGTAAATTCTGTTAGATGAGCCTTGGTTGTTTTCATCCCATCGCCACCATCTCTTTGGCTGATCATATGCTTTCACTTGCTTGTTTTCCTTTCCTAAGGGACCGCAGTTAATGAGTGGTTTTATTAGCCAACCTCTTGACCATTACATGTTTTGAGAAGTTCCACCATTACCGGAACCAATTGCTACCCTTTATACCACTTGTTCCTCTAGGACGAGTCACCTTTAAGCTCTTTTCTGACTCGTAAAATATGAAAAGATTGCCGAGTAATTTTTCCCTTTTTCACTCGTTAAAGAGAATAAAAATGGAGGTCTTCTTTCCACTCTTTTCTGACTATTTAAAGATGAAAAGATTGCCAAGTTATTTCTCTTGACTCATTAAATGTAAATAAGAGGCGGTCATCTTTAAGATCTTTTCTGACCGTGTAAAGACGAAAAGATCGTTAGGCCCTTGTTGTTTCAGGCTCATTAACAATTACGAAACAACGTGGTTTCGATCGCTTTTTTACTTTTTTAGGTCGAAATCACTAATCATGAAAAGTAATCCTCGATCGTAATGTTCGGGCAGTTCTTTCGAGCATTGTTTTATACTTTTTCGGGCTCGAGAGACACAACTTTACGAAAAAGGACACCCCTGTAGTTTACTTTTTTGTTGTCTTTTCGAACTCTCTAAACATGAAAAGATGCTAAGTTCTTCCTTTGTCAGACTCATTAAAACTTGATGACATTGGATTCTGTCAAAATGACGCTTTACAAGCATATGCTATCCCCGTCAAGCTTGTCATTAAAAATAACCGGGGTACTCACCAGAAATGGTGGGGAAAATGGAACCAGAATCATTGTTGTGTCGGCAAAATGTCGCTCTTGAACATGGCACTTGTCTGCATTCGTGTCTGGGTGGGGACATCTCATCTCATTTTTCACTTGCCTCCATGGGTTTGGGTGATCCTATTTGACCTCTCATCTGCTCGTTGCCTTGTCACCATGACCTCTGATCATTTGATGTCAAATATTGCCAAGTCCACTATCGTTTCGCTGATATGTTCAAGAGAAGTTGACCTCTGCGAAATAATCAACCTCCCTCTGATAACTCACATAATCCTGATTCACAAAACATATTATCCTCCTTTGTCTCACGTCGATGATGTGGGAAACACTATGGCCCACCTTCAATCAAGGTCGCTTCCTGTCGAATTCATCTCATTATCTAGGAAGTTGACCTAGAGACTCCCTTTAGGTGACTTAGAGCCTGCATGCCTCAATGGCAGGTTCTTGGTGTTCAATGCGAGGTTTTCATCATTGGCCTCCGATCGAATGATTCTATGGGTGTTCGATGCTGGCTCACTGATTCGCACGTCGTAGATTGTACCTATAGTACCTTGAGGGCCATTGTCATTATTGGTGATACCTCTTGCGTCTGTTAATAATTTTCATCATTGGCTGGTAATCAAATGATGTTCTTGCATGTTCGACTTCGACTCCCATATTCGCATGTTTGAACTTGTACTTTGTTCGGGTCGAGATGGAGCGCAAGACCCTAGATTTTATCTGTTGGGATCCAGGTTGTGATTTTGTGGATTATTATGATTATTACATGACTCATTCACTGGATGGCTGCATCCATACCTTGGATCTAGATCCTTATGTACTCCGTTATGGATGGTTGTGCCCATACCACATCTATCATGTACTTGAGATATCAGTTGTACTTCTCCACATAGGTTTTCCAGCGGTAGTGTTTTCGGTTGGACATGTTCTTGTAAATCATTTCACCCCCCTCTCTCTCTCGGGCCTCATGCTCTAGGGAGCATCTGTTACATAGCAATTTGTCACCGTCCCTGTTACCCCTCTCCCGCATCTTGGAGGACTCATTCTGGGACCTATGAGAAGTGACATGACCTGCAAACACTTGTATTGCATTCCCCTAAACATGAACTTCATTTTCCCTGAAGACATCTCCTGCTTAAAACCCCTAAAAATAGCCCTTTTTCCATTGGTACAGTTCCACTGTGCAGCCCTCGCGCCAATGGGGGAAATCCTCAAAAGAGGGTGCGCCAGTTGGCACTCTGTCACAGAGTCGCACTCGCGCCAACCATAATCAGTGGTGTTTTTTAACAAACAAACAGCGGAAGATTCATCCTAACAAATTCCTGGACTGAATCTATCTTGAGTTGTGTGGTTTGGATTCGGATCTCCACAGAGAGGAAGTGGTTTTCCACCTCTCATGGAAGCTTCTTTAGTGATAAATCCAATCCCATGAATATTGTGGATGATCCCAACTCCCCTTCCTCCATCTATAAAAGCTTGTCCATTTTCCTTGGTAAGATAGTTCCAAAGATTCAGAATTGTCAAGTTTCCAAGAAGCTTCATGCTGCAAGAGCCTTCTTCATTCCCATAAGGCCAAATCTAAGTAAGGAGATTCTTGTCCAATAACCAAAGAGAGAGAGGCTTGTTATTCTTCCCAACAAGCTTTGCAAGACATGTGCTGCTGATCACCCAGCCAAAGGATAATCTAGCATCAGAACTATGGTTGTATTCTTCTTTGTTTATTATCAATAAACGACTATTGTTATGGTTCCACTCTTATTGTTCTTTGTGAGAATGATGAGTTATATCCTTTCTGACTGATATATAGTTACATATATTGGATTTTATGCTTGTGTTTGTGTCGTTCTTTGTATGTGCAGGTGTCCATTCACAGAGATCGTGGGGATCGTGATCTACCGGAGCAAAGAAACGGGAGCCTCGCCTCTTCTACAAGCAGTAGCGTTGGAATCCAGGTAGGCCCTCATCATTGGTCTTTAATTTGTAATTAGGAACTTGCACGGTAGCATTGTGTGATTGTTGCTAGACCCAGTCTGGGCTAGTAGGGATCGCCTCTGTCCACAGAGGGGATTTACCTCCTCAACAGTGCATCTAGGGAAAAAAATGACCAAAGCCCTCTCTACTTCCTCTTGTTTCCTTTTGATATTTAAGGTATCCATTTGCATGGCAAGAGTTTGTAGTATCTCACTCTTGAATTCTGCCAGCATGTTTACAATTTCTCCTTTAATGGATGAGTTAGAGGAAGAGGTATTGGCTATGGGTTGACTCCCCCTGCCTTTGTTTTTGGCCACTCTAGAATGGTTTCTAAAAACAGTCTTTATGTCCTCATAGGAAACTTTGTAGATTTCTCCCTCGGCCAGTAGATAGAGGGTGTCTAAAAGGTCTTCCCGAATTTCCCTGAGCAGGACCAGCTTCAGAGGCTTAGGGTCAAGTGTACACTCGGCCCTTTTGTAACTGAGCTAGAACCTTTCTTCATAGTCTTCCAAGGACTCATCACTTCCTATAGTCATTTGAAAATTTTCTTCTTTAGTATCTTTTGACCTACAATAGTGTTGATACTTGTTGTTAAAGGCTTGTTGCATCTAAGCCCAAGTTGTGATGCTATTGCCAGGTAATCCCATGAACTAGCGTAGTGCTACATCCTTGAGAGTAGAAGGGAATAGTTTCAACTTTTTCTTATCTTCTGCATAGTCATAGGTTCGACAGATAACATCAAACTTGAACAAAAAGGTGTCAGGATCTTCTGTAGTCAGACCATGGAAATGAGGTAGGGCAGAAGGGCTTATTTTCTTCACTTTGGTGTCCCCATTGGTCTCCTGAATGGGAAAGGTACCCTCTATTCTCTCTCCATTCCCCCTAACATTTTTGTGTTCAACCATTGGCTCCAAAGGAATGTTTTCTTCTTCTTCTTCCCATATAGGTTCTTCAAATATGTCTTGCTATTCTCCTAAGGTTTCTTGATCATAGTCACCGAAGAAGAGAGAAGGCTAGTTGTGTGAAGCAGTGGGGGTGTTGGGAAAAAAAATTCCTAAGTTATCTATATTCCTACGAGGCATGAAAGGAAATATTGTTTGGCTGATTTTTGATTCTTTTTCCCCACATTGATAGTACTTGCAGAACTGAAATTGATTGAACAAAACAAATTGAACCTAACTTAAATGAACTTGCTGAAATGAAATTGGCAGAATTGAAGAGGAAAGCAAGGAAATGTAGAACTAAAGGAAAAGAATGACTAGTCTACTTTTGTTGAAATAAACTATTAGCAGAATGTTGCAATAGAAAATAAAAGAAAGTAGTAATCACATAATACTCTGAAAATTCCCTAGAAATGGCACCAAAAAGAGGTGAGCACCTGTAGTGCAGCAATAATGCTCTAACTCCTAGGCTGCCTACTTTACTCTTATCAACCCGGTAGTTCGTAACAAACTTGGAAGCATCGGCGTTGTATGCACAAGTACTAGTTCTTACTTCAGGTTGTCACTTGGTCAGCCGATGCAAGATCACTAGGAGCTCAAGCCAACTTCTATGGAGTCTAGAAGAAGCTCTATATGTAATGAAAGGAAATAGAGATAGATGTTATTCTAACCGCAGAAAGGAGAAAGACTGAAATGTAAAGCAAAACTAGTGAACCCTAATTAACCAACTAATTCTACTTTTGCAGAAAGCACTATGAAAACCATGAAGGGAATGCCATTACCTATTCAAGGAAGTAAAAAACATATAACTATGCTATTTCTGGAAGCAAAAAAACATATTTTTGGATTTTTATGTATTTTTATGTAGATTTGACATGCATGTAATTTATTGTGTGCAAATGTGGCAGCGAATAGGTGGTGTTGAAGGGTGGTTTTGGGACTTGAGAGGATGTAGGATGGTGTGGATGGGTCCTAGGACGTCTTAGGTGGCCTTCTAGAGGCTTTCCCACACTCAACCTTCAAAAGGAAGCCTACAGGAAAATCGACAGGAGGACACAGGAAATCTACAGGAGGAAAAACAGAGTTCTACAGGAGGCCTACAGGAGGAGGCCGAGAGTAGTTTTCATTGTTTTGAGGGTATGAGAGTGGGTGAAAGAGGTGGATGAAGGTTCAAATGAGGGGTTAGGGTGCCTATGGTCTACCATGAACCACCAGGAGAGAGAAATATGATTGGATTTGCTCAAGGAGAGAGGAAGAAATTCTATGGAAAATGCAGGAAACTAAGGCAGAATTGAGGTGAGACTTGGGTGACCTGTAGGGCATAGATCAGATGGAGGATGGGATGGATGATAGGATGTCTTGCTGCTAGAAGAGATCTACTGCAAAGGAACTGACAGTCAACCAATAAGATCAAGCAAGTAATGAAATAAGTGCATCTAGAAAAAACAGAGTTTTGCATCAAAGTAGTCCAAACTATGATCTATGAAAAGAAATGGTGAGAAATGCTGCAAGACAGGAAAGCATGAAAGAAGAATATTGAAAATAAAGAAGTGAACATGATTAAGAAGATCTGAAGCAAAGCAAATATGGACTATTAACCTACTAAAAAGCTGCAAACACTAGAAGTCCTATGAATGAGGAAATTTTTGTTTTTGGGGCAGCAAGAGGGTCTTTGCCTCAAATCATGGTCCCAACGGGAGGAAGAGAGGATAAGGCAATGTTGCTAGCCTTTTGGATCTTCTTTTTATCACTACTTAACCTACTATAGAGAGTACAAATGGAAGAAAACTACTGAATCATCAAAATCAACCTATTCTCAACCATAAAAGAAATACATCTAACAACAACCTAATCTACACAATGAAATAAAACATACAAATGCAAGTAAAGAGGAGCTTGGCTACTTGGATTGGGCCCTAAACCAAGAGATTTAGCCCTCTAAGGTAACTCAGTGCTAACTCAAAAAGTATTCCATCCTGATTTCCAAAACAATAGCAAGATTACATGAAACTGTCACAAAATAATAAGCTTGAAGTTGAGCAGAGTTTACATAACCAAAAATCCAACAAAATTCTGACCCTAGTGAGGCCGTTGACCTCTATACTTATATACATGAAGCTACCAATGGCTTCCTTAAAATCAGGGAGGCTTGGCTCCCAAAACTTGAGATAATCATCAGTCATCCTCCACTTGCTCGACACCCTTCTAGTGCATGATTTGGTTGCTTGTACTCCAAGATGAATGAAGGGGAATTTGAAGTGAGGAGTAATAAATGAGGGGGATTCCCTCCTATAAGTCCTATCCTTTGTCCACTTCAAGTTATTTCTGCCATTTTTCCACTGGATCCTTGACATTGGCCTCAAAATTCATCAATAATATGCAATAAATACATGTTAGACCACATGGCATCATAAGTAACTCAACTCACTCCATAAGCATAAATATAATCAGAAAATCAGACAATAAGCTAAGAGAATGGTTGATTTGACCAGGTTAGGATGTAAAATGAGCCCATATAATTACCCATTTATGAGGCTCATCAACTATCTACCGGAAACATCTTCCTCCACTATAGCACAGTCCTTATCTTTCATTAATTCTCTAGATTCTAATGAACAAGTCCTTGATGTTGTAGATGAGGGCTCTTAATTTGGTTCTGGACCTGATCAATGCTCTTGTATCCCAACACTTTTAATTCTGAAACAGAACTCCAATGCATCGAGCCTTGCTTCTACTGCTTCATAACTTAATTTAACAATGTCTTAAGGGAGGCATAGTACATCTCAAAATAGATTAATACAATATCACACTTTCAGAAACTATGACACAAATGGGCTCAAATCTGCCTCACATCATCATGCAAAATTAAGCTCAGAAATAATCCAAAATTTTTCATAAGAAAACCTTAAGTTCCTTCAAACTATAGAGTTGAAGCATGAATATAAGCCAACAAGCTTGGATTGAGGGATCTAGAACAAGTTGAAGGCTGAAATGAGGCCTCAAAACCCATGAGCGTAGGCAAGATTTGTCTTAGTCTTTGGCTCAAACTAGACCTGTTACAAAGCCAACAAATACGAATTGGAATGGAGTATTCCAACCTATCTCATTTGGAAGCGTGACTTAAATAAGGTGGGTGGGATCGTCACTTAGAAGTCACATAGTAGCATTTTGTTGGAAGACACAACTCTGATGGCTAGTCACATTTGCAATTCTGCGACTTCTTGTAGGGGATACTTGAAAATTGATCACATATCCACATAAAAGGAGGATTCATATCAACCACTATCTGCTTTGGGAGCAATTTTGCGATCTGGCGACTTTGGGAGAGGTCGCAGAGTCGCATTTGAGGGGAGTCGCATTTTGTAACAGCTTTCACTGAGACCCAGAACATGACCTCACGAGTTGTGCAGGAGAGTGACTTACTGGAGGTTACGTATTTGGATGGAAGGGTTGGAAGCATTCTCTACAATCTGGCCTCTGCACAGAAAAATAGTGGTATTCACCTCTTAATTCGCTTATCCAACAATATACCAAGCATCGCAACACTTTATACCTTTCCATGCATATTGTATATGCTTTTTTCTAGCATAATCATCCTACCTTGAGATCTAGACCCCTAACGGATCATGTTAACTATGACTTCAATGCATAAACAAAACACGGTGTCTTGCCATCAGATCCCAATGTTTGTAGGGTTACGTTAATTGTGGATTTCAAGGAGTAACAAAACATGCAACGTCGAGTTTTCCACAGGTCGTTGAATTGTAAAACATTTAGTGTGGATTTGAGAAAAAATGTTGTTTAAAGAGGTCATGAACACCTTTTCATTTTAGCATCGCTTGCTTTTTTAGGATCCTCTCTCATAGTTTAAATCAACAAAACAATATAGCCACTGCAGGTATTGGCTACACGACCTTTCAGCTTGTGCTCAAGGCGCTACTCCCGCATAGGCATCTAAATACCTTGGTTGGGCTCGAAACATTCTCCTCGACATTTTCTTCCGATGGCACCTTAAACATCCTATGCTCTCTGTCCCCTTGGTCATCTATGCTCCCCAGCTGACTTTCTATTAAGGCTTATCTGCTAATAAAATAATGGTCATAATTCCATATAATAGGTTGCACCGTGAGAGGCAATGGGAAAATATGACTTTGATGAGTTACCGTGGTGACCAAATGTTCAAAAGGATCATTTGTTTTCTCTGATGAAGCAGGTATTAGACAGGATTGACACATTCGGTATGACATATCCTGGTGGAACAAGACAGTCTCCTATGTGAAATTTAATTCTGCAAGGGTTTCTAGAGAAGATAGTATTCGAAACATGCTTAGTAACCTCTCCAGAAAAATACTTTGACAAAGAACACCTAGGAAGCACATTTGCTAGACTAGCATCATCAGGATCTAGTATCAATAAGAAACGGCTCCCTTCTTTTAAGTGGGGATGTTTAGCAAATAATTGATCTGAGCTTACCAAATTGTGTTCAAAGCTCTTGAAAAGCATGGAAAGTGAGATTGCATGGTTGAGAGAAAAAGTTTCCCATGAGAACAAATAATGAAGGTACAATTTCCACTAACTCATATCCATTCAAAATTGTGGTTAGCTTTTCAATGATCTATACTGTCAACCCACACATCAGAAAGAATTAAAAACATGTCATTCAATGTCTTCTATTCTAGATTAGTGAATCTGATAGTTTCCTCTATTGTCAGATTCCCGCCACCAAAGAAATCAAGGTTTGTCGTTACTGAAAGGGATACATCCTGATTCACTAATGGTGGAAAACCAAATGTATTAATTTGTGATGACCATGTAATACCCCTTATGCTCCATGCATCTTCTCTTGCATGTGTTGGCCTTCAAGGTAGCTAACCACATGGCTATAGTCCTTTCTGAGCAAAACAAACTTCCATAATAATTTCGAGTGGGTTACGGTGATTTAACTAAGGATTAATCCTTTATTTGCTAACAAAAAGAATCCACCATGTCATCTATTGAATAATCACCACGCACTAAATGACGTATCTTGTGTCCAATTCATTTTCCATTCGATTCCTTAGGAGAGTAGTGTTAGAAAATTATATATTACAGAGCAATGGAACACATAAAATATTTCAGAAATATAAACACAGAAATAATATAAAACAAGAGAGACACAGATATACGTGGTTCACCCAGTTTGGGCTATGTCCACGGAGAAACAACCAGTCCTTCTTTTTATATTATCTGGCAAACTGAAGAGACACAACCTACAGTAGATCCATTGTAATTCCCTCTTCGCTCTCAATCTCCTCTCTCTTCCTCACTCAGAATACAGATGTACATAGACGCAATACATTTCCCTCATATATAGTGAGGGGTTGCCTTCCAGGGGAAAAACCCTAAATTAAACATAACTTCTACCGTCAGATCTCCAACTAATGAATGGCCCAGATTGACTACAAAAATACAACATTTTACAAGGAAATCTTACATATATTCTTAGCTTCGGGGGTGCTACCCCTGATCCCCTCGCCAGGGGGAGCTCCCAAAGGTCGCAGCCACCCCCCCTGGACCCCCCTGCAACGAATATTTTACAAGTGGCGTTGCTACCCCATTACAAACTGGGGTCCAATGCAGCTATACCTTTGAATACAGAAGATAATCAGGCTCCACACCCAACAAGTAGATGAAGTTCATCTCGAGAGCATCTTAGCATTGTCAGGCCAAGGGATTGCTTGTTTCATAGTTGAACATATACCCCTAGTATCTTTGATCAATTTCCTGAAAAGGAGGTTGGATGAAAACAAGTTAGCCCCTGATAGTGATATTTTCATGTGAGAACATGGAAATCAATGAATAAATAAACTAATTCACTTCAGACACATAGACAACGGTTTATCCAAATGAAAGTGCTATGAATAATATGGGTTGGTCAAGTGCACTCAAGTTTGGAGACTGACTAAAAACCCTCTAGATCTATTAATTGTGCTTGTCTTTGATATTTCATGATAACCATGGTGATATTGCACTCATAGGGCATGTTCCTTGAAATGCTCATGACCATGCATTTAGAGGGCGGGGAATAATGCAAAGTCGGGCTTCAAATACGCGCATAACAGTGAAAAAATTACAAACCCTAATGCACATGTTGGGATGACGAACTAAATATGAAAGCAAGTGAAACATGACATTCAATGATTCTTACGGTAATGCTAAATTGGGAATCAAGCTCTGGAGGAATATGAATTAGGTTAAATCATGCAGGGAAACATTCTTGTGCCAATTTAGGGTTTCTCTCCAAACCCTAGTATGGCCAATCATAATGAAAGCCAAATTGGGATCTTGCCTGCCTACGTACAGTGTCACCATTGATTTGAAATGTATAGGGAAAATATCTGAAGTCTTGGTCAAGACATCACACTTCAAAAACCCTAATGGAAGGGTTGGGTCGATGCGCAATATAGGGCATGACAAAAGAATGCAATATATATCGGATGATTACATAAATGAATGCATCAACAGGGTCCGACAAGAACAATCCATGCAGTGAATTAGCTAATGAACAACTGGAGTGTCCTTGGATGGCTTGAGGCGAGCAACGGGGGACCCAAAATTTTAGTTATGCCCAAAATTTTGGGTGGTGTTATAGCAACTACAACAATTGGCGAACCACTAGTAGAATCCAGTATCTCTATCAACATCCCTATAATAGTCTGAGTCTAGGTATGATGCAAGGAATATTGAATGGTTACTATGGGCACCCATTACATTGCCTCAACCTTTGAAGATATGCCTTCCTTTTGTGTCTTAGCTAGGTCTTGCCTGTTAGTGGACACCCAATTAAGAGTTCACATATGCAAGCAGTTGATGATGATGTAAAGAACGAGGTAGAGGGCTTGTAATATTCAGGATTTTAAAAGTAAGTTTTTGGTATTGCTCCACTACCTACGAGCCTGAACAGTACCCCGGTGGAGTCACTCCAAGAAATCACAAACGTTGCTCCACTACCAGCGAGCCTTGTGAGTACCCCGGTAGAGTCGTTGCATTACCTCTTTGTGGAGGAAGAGTTTCTCGATCCTTTTGCCTTTTATTTGCTTTCATTTTCTTTTATGTGTGCATTTGCACTTAGTTCTGGGTGTTCATTGCACCAGGACAGATGAGGGACCCTGACTTATTTTACGAGTAAGAGAGGTTGTTTCTTATTTGATAGAAAATAAGAGATATCCTGATATAGTTTGCCCTTATGCCAAGCTTCCACATCTCATTTCCAATTAGCAAGTGAACAAATAACACAAGTCATTGAAACAATCAAGACCATGCTGAACATGAGTTTCAGGTTATGGGTATATGTCATTAGGGTTCCCCATGAGCAATATGTTCTTATTTCCCTTGTTAATAAATTAGACTCATAGGAGAGTTATCCATGATGCAACTTTGATGAATGGTTCCAAGAGAGGCTATTCATTGGTGTAACCATGAGAATTTCACACCATCATTAGGGATAGGGTTTCAATCCTAAGGTTAAGGTGACCAGGAAACTCTTTTAGGGCTTTCTGATAGGTGTGAAGAGGACGAAACAATGCACTTTGGAGTGAGAGAAAAAGGTGTGAGAAAGCCATTCACGGCACCACAGGTTGGAAAACTTCAGGTTCATGAAGGCACATGTAGTGGCATGCAACATGGGGAAATTTCTAGGCTAGGTCAAAGGTGAGCGTGTGCCAAGCAAGAAGGAAAGTGTATAATGCAATGCAACATACAGGACTAATGACGCAATGTAATGCTATGTGTAGAAAATATCAACCAATTGGAATTAAAGGACCAATGCAATGCATATGTAGAGACTTCATGGATGCCATGCAACAATAAAGAAATGCAAGGACATGAGTGCAGAAATAAACAAGCAGGGAACTAACTACCTACAGTATATAAAATGACGCATGACAAATTTGAATCATAAAGAAAATTATAATAAGCCAATTGATAAGAAAAATTAAAACCTAACTAGCCTAAAACCTAAATCCGAATTTAACCAAAGCACAGGTCAGGCTATGTGAAATAAAAATTCCAATTCAACCACCACAATAGTTCCTAGCCTACAACAACCAAGATTACAACAATTATAATTTGTGGAAAGAGTTGTGCAAAAAATAAAATGCTTACCTGTAAAGTATGCACAACAGAAAGAAAACCTCGTTTACTTACAGGGAAATGTGCCAAAAAAGACCTTTCAAGGCAAATTGCAATTCGATCCTGGTAATCCAAGTTATAGGAGTGAAATTCATAGTCATCTAGACATGGCATACTTCCGTTCATGCTTAACCCTAAATCCAAATCAAGCAAGGCAAGATGTTGCCGGCTAGCAAAGAAATCTGCCAGATTTGTCCAATCAGCAACCCTATCATGATGTTGTGGATGATCAACCTGATAAACCTGAAAAGAGGGGTTTATGTCGGGTATAACTGAGATCCCTGAGGATTTAAACACAAAAACCCTAATTCAAAAACCCTAGTTTGAAAGTGCTCATAGGCTTCATCCAAGGCACGAGGGCTTGACATAAAATTCAGTGGAAGTTGAAGTGCCTTATCATCCTGACAAATTTGGGAACCTTCAAATGACACCCATCAAACATTGATAGCTTCACAAGAGTTGTAGGTGGATGCATGTGGTTCTCATTGGTTGTGACCAGACAACTCTCAATGAAAATATTGTGAATGGGATAAGATGTTTGAACATTGATAGATTGGCATCTCGACAAATGAGACTCTTTATATTCCCGAGCATGAACTGAATCAACCGAAAGAGTGTCAAGTAGAGGGGAGATCAGGTGATTGGCACCCTCCCATATAGGATATTTTAAGGTATCATTTGATTGCCTATGTTGAAAAATTGTACTAGCTCGACAACAATAAAAAAAGATTTGAGACAATGGCTAGAGCACTCCCTTTAGCAAACAAATTAGGGTATAGAAGTTGATGCCCATTGGTTGAAAGGTGATGGCAAGATTTTCTTAGAGAGACATTACTTGAATTAGAGGATTTCCAAGATGAGCTCGCATGTGGTGAGATGATGTTGGGAGGAGCGTGATGTGCAGAGACCCTGATTTTAGGAGCCCTAATTCGACTTGGTTCAGGGGTGTCATCAAGCACGTGAGAACCTGACATAACCATCAGTGGAGGCTGAAGTGCCTCAACTTCCTGATGAGTCCCTAAACGTTCAAAATGTGGGTCATCAAATTCTACGGGCTTCGTAGGATCAACAAACAAATAAGTAGGATAATCACCAGAGGCGTGAGTGAATATATTCCTGGTAAAATGAGAATTGTCGAAATCACCAGTTTGATCAAGTTGGGTATTTGACACATAAGGGTCTTCTTGGATTGGGAGTGAAAAGGGATTAATGATAGAACCAACTTGAGCTGGCAAGATGCATGACCGTCTCCTTCACCTGTTAAATACTGCGAGTGGAAAAGATCAGGCATAAGAGATTTAGACTCTACATCCCTTGACTGTGAAACATCACCCCCATGTACATGATTGTAATCATTGCGAGCAAGATAAAGATGTTAATAATCTAAAGAAATCATCGGTGTAGTAGAACCATGGACTAAATCAAGGCAAAATGGATACAAAGGATTAGATGAAGGGGCACTGATCGAATCTGGACCCACATCTTGCATGTTTATGTTCACCAAAGGGAAAGATAGATTTGCAGGCCTGATGTGGTCTGTGGATTCGATAAGACAATCAACTTTACTTGAGACAAGTCCAAAGCCATCATGGGCAAGCAAATGAGATCCAAAAATAGAGTGAGATGTATGTTGAATGGGCTTGATTTGGGTTCCATCAACAGGAAGAGATGTTATGCAATCTTCAAATTCAATATCAAAAGGATGTACGAGGGATTTAGAGCATAGATCATCAGATACAATGCCCAAAAAGCACTCTTCATCATTTGAATCATTTGAAGAGAAGATATTATTATGTAACAAGTCAAGAGGAGGATGAGAAATCCCACAAACAATAATCTCTTCCTCGGGGGGGGTGAGGTTGTTCCAGATTCAGAGAGATAGGAAAAACAAAATTACGGGTAGAAACTGGACACTTTGTAATCTGCAAATTATGATGATATCATGCAAAAGAGGACTTGCTTCTAATTGAAAATGTTGTAAAGAAACGAGAACCAATTGTTCAAAATTTATATTCAAATACACTCATTCGACATCACTTTCAGGAAATTCAAAGCAAAGATGCACATATATAATAGAAAAATCCTCTAAAGATTCTTCAAGTTTCATCCTAAGCTCATTTATCCTCTTTAACACATCTTGAAAATCATACCTGTCAAATGCTTGTTGGAGCTTATCGACGAGTTGCTCGAACAAATGAATGGATGTCACCGACTATGTTTGGCACCATTTCTTGGCAGACCTTCAAGGGTGAGGTAGAAAAATACACAAGGAAACTCTTCATCGTCGATCTCAAAAGATTCAAGAAACTTGAGGAAATAAAAAATGTGCTCGATTATAGGTGTTCCATCTTCACCATCAAACTTCAACTGAGATAAGTGATGGAGCTACTCTTGGGGTATTGAAAATCGAAAAATAGACAAACCAAATAAACATTCCGGGAGCAAAATTATGGTCAAAGACATGAAAAAATATGAGACTAAAATGTAGGCTCCAAGGGCTCAGCTTTTCATCTGGCCCTCCTTCTAGTGCCAATTGTTGATGGGCCAAAAATGTATTGCAAACGACTAAGGGGTCTCCCTGATGTGAAGTCCCAATTAGACCTCACACCATTTGGGATAGGAGCCCCATCCGGTATGTGGGTCCGACTGCCACCATGAATTTTTCTACTCTTGGTTAGCAAATGAGAAGATGCCAGAGTGGGGCAAGAATCAAGTGCTCGGGCAATGAAAGAAAATCAGCCCAATATTGACAAATTACAGAAAGAGGTGCAAATAAGTCATAGCAATGATAAGAAGAGATAAACGATGAGAGGGATTAGTGAGCTAAAACCCCATCAAACATAGTAAATAGGAACATGCCATATGTCAATTGTGAAGTAGTTCACCATAGGTTACCGATATGGCAAGGGACAAGTAAACACAGATTCAAAAGTGAAACATAAATGCAACCACTATGTAATCAGTACATAACATCTCGCGTATATGCAAGCACACATACAAATATGGTGAGGTAACAAAAAGCTAATACAACCACCATGAGTAAGCATGGGAATCAGTGCAAAAAGGTAAAAGAAAACAATCTTATTAATATTGTTGCAACTTCAGATACATAGAATGCAATTGGTCAATACCCAATACTGGAACATGGGCTGTTCATACCGTCGCCCGAGGCCACAACACTAAACCCACTGCAAATCCTCTCTACTAGCTACCAAGAGCTGAGTGACCTTAGCTCTCAAGCATACATCAGCTATCTATCTCTGCCTTGACTCAAGTGCTAAAACTACTTTTGAATGAGGCCTAAGGGAACATTTATAGAGGTGAGGTGACTGTTCACCTACCGTGATCCTTGGCCTCCCTTATGACCTTTCGGCTACCCTCATGACTATTGAGATTACCCACTTCTTCCTCAGGCCACAATGATTATTACATGCCCAGATCAGACCTAATATAGTGGCCAATATAATGTTGGGTGATATTTACATCATGATGAAAGTGATAGAGAGGAAGATGTGGAGGGTTGTTGGAAACCCTAGAATGCTTGGTGCCCAAATCTTGCAATGATGCAGATGCTTGGTCTTGAAATTGATTTGTTTTCTTGCCACTATGCCTCACTTGCCTTCATCTATCTTCTGGCTATGTGCCTTTAATTTTATTGAAAGGTTATTAGAACTTGGAAGGGACCACCTGGCTTACTGAAGGAAAACCTAGTTATGCAAGCTCCATGAGAAACTTTGGTCCTTTTACATAGACCAATATTTGTTCTGTTCCTTCTACCTGCAAGAAAATAACATTACTTAGACATAATTCCGGACAAAGAATGATAATGGAATTACAAGTAACTAATTTGAAAGAATAACATTAATAAATAATTAATCTAGACCCTTGTATTATCAATTGTTGTGCCCATGGGGGTCCTCTTGGACTCCCTCAGTTGTATTCTCATTTACTATCATTATCGCTTCACTGCAGATATTGTCCTGGTATCACTGTCAAATAAAGGTCACTACTGTACACCAAGGTTAGACATTGTCACGTTGGTCAGTTATACAAAATCGCATTTGACAAGCAAAATTTGTCCACGCCTTTAACTCACAATGTTGTTCCTTTTGAATCAGTATTGGTTTTCAGCCTAGTATATTTTAGTTCTTAGATTCTGGAGGCTTGATGTTATTGAAAACTCTTCAATTGAAACAAATATGAGCCATTCTTTGAATTTGTTCCTCCAATACTGCAAATTGTGTCATGGTGGAGTCAAAGGGCATTCCAGGAGTCTGCTACTGACAATAGGCCACTATCTGTCGGAAACATCTTCCTCCACTATAGAACAATCCTTATCTTTGATTAATTCTCTATATTTTAATGAACAAGTCTTTTCTGTTGTAGATGAGGGCTCTTAATTTGGTTCTAGACCTGATCAGTGCTCTTGTAGCCCAAGACTTTTAATTATGAAACATAATGCCAATGCATCGATCCTTGCCTCTGCTGCTTCATAACTTAATTTAACAATGTCTTAAGGGAGGCATAGTACATCTCAAAATAGATTAATACAATATCACCCTTTCAGAAACTCTGACACAAATGTGCTCAAATATTCCTCACATCATCATGAAAAATTAAGCTCGGAAATAGTCCAAAATTTGTCATAAGAAAACCCTAAGTTCCTTCAAAGCATAGATAGCTGAAGCATGAATATAAGCCAACAAACTTGGATTGAGGGATCTGGAACATGTTGAGGACGAAATGAGGCCTCAGAACCCATGAGCATAGGAAATATTTGTCTTAGTCTTTGGCTCAAACTAGCCCTGTTACAAAGCCATCAAATACGAATTAGAATGGAGTATTCCAAGCTATCTCATTTGGAAGTGTGACTTAAATAAGGTGGGTGGGATTACGACTTAGAAGTCGCATAGTCGCATTTTGCTAGAATTCGCAACTCTGATGGCAAGTCACATCTACAATTCTGCAACTTCTTGTTGTGGATACTTGAAAATTGATCACATAGTTGCATAAAAGGAGGAGTTGCATCAACCTCTGTCTACTTTAGGAGCGATTTTGCGACCTAGCGACTTTGGGAGAGGTCACAGAGTCGGATTTGTGGGACATTTTCTAGCGGCTTTCACTCAGGCCCAAAACATGACCTCCTGACCTATGCAGGAGTGCGAATTACTAGAGGTCGCATAGTCGGATGGCAAGGTTGGTAGCATTCTCTGCAATCTGGTCTCTGTGCAGAAAAATAATGGTATTCACCTCTCAATTCCCTTATCTAGCGATATACCAAGCATTGCTGCTCTTTATACCTTTTCGTGCATATTGTATATGCGTTGTTCCAGCATAACCATCCTCCACTTAGATCTGGACCCCTGACAGATCATGTTAACTGTGACTTCAACGCATAAACAAAACATGTTGTCCTGCCATGAGATCCCAATGTCTACAGGGTTACGTTAACTACGGCTTTCAAGGAGTAAGCAAGACGTGTGACGTCGAGTTTTACACAGGTTGTTCAATCATAAAACATATAGTGTGGGTTTGTGCGAAAATGTTGTTTAAAGAGGTCATCAAGGCCTTTTCATTTTAACATCACTTGCTTTTTTAGGATACTCTCTCATAGTTTAAATCAACAAAACAATATAGCCACTGTAGGTATTGACTACACTACTCTTGAGCTTGTGCTCAAGGCACTACTCCCGCATGGGCATCTAAATACCTCAGTTGGGCTCGAAACATTCCTCTCGACATTCACCTTCGATGGCACCTTAAACATCGTACAGTCTCCGTCCCCTTGGTCATCTATGCCCCCCAGCTAGCTTTCTATTCATGTCTATCTGCTAATAAAACAATGGTCATAATTCCAAATAATAGGTTGCACCGTGAGAGGAAATGGGCAGAGATGACTTTGACGAGTTATCGTGGTGATGGAATGCTCAAAAGGCTCATTTTTTTTCTCTAATGAAGGAGGTATTAGACAAGATCGACACATTTTGTATGACATATCCTTCCGGAACAAGAGAGTCTCCTATGTGTAAAATTTAATTCTGCAAGGACTGTTGGAGAAGATAGCATTCAAAACATGCTTAGTGACCTCTCCAGAAAAATACTTTGGCAAAGAACACCTAGGAAGCACATTTGTTGGACTAGCATCATCAGGATCTGGTATCAATAAGAACCGGCTCCCTTTTTTTAAGTGGGGATGTTCAGCAAATAATTCATTCGAGCTTACCAAATTGTGTTTGAAGCTCTTGAAAAGCATGGAAAGTGAGATTGCATGGTTGAGAGAAAAAGTTTCCCATGAGAACAAACAAATAAGGTAAAGTTTCCACTGACTCATATCCATTCAAAATTTTGGTTAGCTTTTCAATGATATGCACAGTCAACCGAAAGAATGAAAAACATGTCATTCAATGCCTTTTGTTCCAGATCAATGAATCTGTTAGTTTCCTCTGTTGTCAGATTCCCACACCCAAAGAAATCAAGATTTGTTGTTACTGAAAGAGCTACATCTCGATTCTCTAATGCTGGAAAACCACATGTATGAAGCTGTGATGACCATGTAATAACCCTTATGCTACATGCCTTGTCTCTTGCGTGTGTTGGCCTTCAAGGTAGCCAACCACATGGCTATAGTGTCGTCTCAACAAAACAAACTTCCATAATAATTTCGAGTGGGTTACAATGGTTTAACTAAGCACTAATCCTTTATTTGTTAACAAAAATAATCCACCATGTCATCTATTAAATGATCTCCACACACTAAATGGCGTATCTTGTGTCTAGTTCATTTTCCATTAGATTCCTTAGGTGAGTAGGTGAAGCTCATATCAAGAGCATATTAGCATTGTTGGGCCAAGGGATTGCTTGTTGCATAGTTGAATGTATACCCCTGGTATATTTGATCAATTTCCTGAAAAGGAGGTGGGATGAAAACAAGTTAGCCCCTGATAGTGATGTTTTCATGTGAGAACTTGGAAATCAATGAATAAATAAACTAATTCACTTCAGATGCATAGACAATGGTTTATCCAAATCAAAGTGTTAGGAATAATATGGCTTGGTCAACTGCACTCAAGTTTGGAGACCAACTCAAAACCCTCTAGGTCTATTAATTGCACTTATCTCTGATATTTCATGATACCCAAGGTGATGGTGCACTCATAGGGTATGTTCCTTGAAATTCTCATGATCATGCATTTATAGGGTGGGAATTAAGGCAAAGTCGGGCTTCAAAGATGCACGTAACGATGACAAACTTACAAACCCTAATGCACATGTTGGGATGGGGAACTTAATATGAAAGTAGGTGAAACATGAAATTTAATGATTCTTACCATAATGCTAAACAGTGAATGTAGCTCTGGAGGAATATGAATGAGGTTAAATCATGTAGGGAAACATTCGTGTGCCAATTTAGGGTTTCTCTCCAAACCCTGGTATGGCCAATCATAATGAAAGCCAGATTGGGGTCTTGCCTACCTATGTAAGATGTCACCATCGATTTTAAATGTATAGGGAAAATATCTAAAGTCTTGGGAAAGACATCACACTTACAAAACCCTAATGGAAGAGTTGGGTCAATGCGCAAGATAGGGCATGACAAAAGAATGCAATATATATCGCATGATTACGTGAGCGAATGCATCGACAGGGTTTGACAAGAACAAACCATGCTGTGAATTAGCCAATGAAAACTTGGAGTGTCCCTGGATGACTTAAGGTGAGCAGCAGGGGACCTAAAATTTTAGATATGCCCAAAATTTTGAGTGGTGTCGTATCAGCTACAACAATTGGCGAACCACTATTAGAATCCACTATCTATGTCAACATCCCTGTCATAGTCTGGGTCCAGGTGTGATGCAAGGAATATTGAATGGTTACTATGGTCACCCCTTGCATTGCCTCGACCTTTACAGATATGCCTTCCTTTTGTGTCTCAGCTAGGTCTTGCCTGTCAGTGGACACCCAATTTAAAGTTCACATATGCAAGTAGTTCATGATGATGTAAAGAACAATGTAGAGGGCTTGTAATATTTAGGATCTTAAAAATATGTTTATGGTGTTTCTCCATGGCCAGCGAGCCTGAACAATACCCTGATGGAGTCACTCCAAGAAATCACAAACGTTTCCTTGCTACCAGCGAGCCTGGTCAGTACCCCGACGGAGGCATTGCATTACCTCTCTGCACAAGAATCATTTCTCGATCCTTTTACCCTTTATTTGGTTTCATTTTCTTTTACATGTGTGTTTGCACTTATTTCTCGGTGTTCATTGTGGCAGGGTGGATGAGGGATCCCAACTTATTTTACGAGCAAGAGAGGTTGTTTCTTGTTTGATAGAAACTAAGAGATATCCTGATTTAATTTTTCCCTTATGCCAAGCTTCCAAATCTCATTTCCAGTTAGCAAGTGTGCAAAGAACACAAGTCATTGAAACAATCAAGACCATGCTGAGCACGAGTTTTAGGTTATGGGTATAGGTCGTCAGGGTTCTCAATGAGCAATATGTTCTTATTTCTCTTGTTAATAAATTAGACTCATAGGAGAGCTATCCATGATGCAAATTTGAAGATTGGTTCCAATAGAGGCTACTTATTGGTGTAACCATGACAACTTCACACAATCATTAGGGCTAGGGTTTCGGTCCTAAGGTTAAGGTGACTAGGAAACCCTTTTAGGGATTTCAGATAGGTGTGAAGAGGATGAAACAATGCACTTTGGAGTGAGAGAAAAAGGTGTGAGAAATCCATTCACGGCACGACAGGTTTGAAAACTTCAGGTTCACGAAGTCACATGTAGCGTCATGTAACATAGAGGAAATTTCTATGGTAGGTCAAAGGTGAGCGTGTGCCAAGTGAGAAGGAAAGTGTATAATGAAATGCAACAAATAGGGCTAAGGACGCTATGTAATGCTATGTGCAGAAGATATCAACCAATTGGAATTAAAGGACCAATGCAATGCATATGTAGAGATTTCATAGATGCCATGCGACAATAAACAAATGCAAGGACATGACTATAGAAATAAACAAGCAGGGAACTAACTACCTATAGCAAATAAAATGGTACATGACAAATTTGAATCATAAAGCAAATTCTAATAAGCCAACTGATAAGAAAAATTCAAACCTAACTAGTCTAAACCCTAAATCCAAATTTAACCCAAGCTTAGATCAGGCTATGTGAAAACAAACTTCCAATGCAGCCACCGCAGGAGCTCCTGACCTACAAAAACCACGATGATGATAATTAAAACTTGTGGAAAGAGTTGTGAAAAATATAAAATGCTTTCCTGTAAAGTATGAACAATAGAAATAAAACCTTGTTTACTTAAAGGGAAACGTGCTAGAAAATAACTTTCAAGGCAAATCGTAATCTGATCCTGGTAATCCAAGTTATAGGAGAGAAATTCATAATCGTCCACACATGACATACTTCTGTTCACGCTTAACCCTAAATCCAAAGAAAGCAAGGCAAGATGTTGCCGACTAGCAAAGGAATCTTCTAGATTAGTCCAATCAACAACCCTATCATGATTTCGTGGATGATCAACCTGATAACCCTAAAAAGAGGGGTTTCTGTTGGGTGTAACTGAGATCCCTGAGGATATAAATGCAAAAACCCTAATTTTAGAAACCCTAGTTTGAAAGTGCTCATAGGCTTCATCCAAGGCATGAGGGCCTGACATAGCCATCAGTGGAAGTTGAAATGCCTTATCATCCTAACAAATTTGTGAACCTTCAAACGACGTGCCATCAAACATTGATAGTTTCGCAAGATTTGTGGGTGGATGCATGTGGTTCTCATTGGTTGTGATCAAACAAATCTTAATGAAAATATTGTGATTGGGAACATATGTCTGAACATTGATAGAATGGAAGCTTGACAAATGAGACTCTTTAGATTCCTGAGCATGAACTGAATCAACCGAAAGAGTGTTAGATAGAAGGGAGATCAGGTGATTGGCACCTTCCCATATAGGATATTGTAAGTTATCATTTGATTGCCTATGTTGATAGAATATACTCGCTCGGAAACAATAAAAAAGATTTGAGACAATGGCCAAAGCACTCCTTTTAGCAAAAAAATTAGGGTATAGAGGTTGTTCCCATTGGTTGAAAAGCGATGGCAAGATTTTCTCAGAGAGACATTACTTGAATCAAAGGATTTCCAAGATGAGTTGGCATGCAGTGAGATGATGTTGGGAGGAGCGTGATTTGCAGAAATCCTAATTTCAGGAACCCTTATTTGACTTGGTTTAGGGGTCTCATCAGGCACATGATAACCTAACATAACCATAAACAGAAGATAAAGTGCCTCAACTTCTTGATGAGTCCCTAAACATTCGAAAGGTGGGTCATCAAATTACGGAGGCTTCGTAGGATCAACAAACAGATAAGTAGGATAATCACCAGAGGTGTGAGTGAATATATTCCCGGTAAAATGAGAATTACCAAAATCACCAATTTGATCAAGCTGGGTATTTGAAACATAAGGATATTCTTGGATTGGGAGTGAAAAGGGATTAATGAGACAAGTAGCTTGAGCTGGGTGAGATGCATGGCCCTCTCCTTCACTTGTTAAAGACTGTGAGTGGCAAAGATCAAGCATAAGGGATTCAGACTCTATATCCCTTGAATGTGAAACATCAACCCCATGTACATGATTATAGTCAATGCGAGAAAGATAAATATGTGAATGATCTGAAGGAACCATCGGTGCAGTAGACCCATGGACTAAATCAGGGTAGAATGGATGCACAAGGTAAGATGAGGGGGCACCGATCAGATCTAGACCCACATCCTACCCGTTTATGTTCACCAAAGGGAAAGACATATTTACAGGCCTGATGTGCTCCATGGATTCGATAGGACAATCATTTTTACTTGAGACAAGACCAAATCCATCATGAGCAAGAAAATGAGATCCAGAAATACAGTGAGATGTATGTTGAATGGGCTCGATCGGGGTTCCATCAACAAGAACGGACGCTATGCAATTTTCAAATTCAAGATCAAAAGGATGTACAAGGGATTTAGAGCTGAGACCATCAGATACAGCACCCAGAAAGAATTTTTCATCATTTGAACCATTTGCAGCCAAGATATTATTATGTAACAAGTCAAGAGTAGGATGAGAAATCCCACAAACAGTGATCTCTTCCTCGGGGAGGGGTGAGGTTGTTCCAGATTCAGAGAGATAGGATAAACAAAATTATGGGTAGAATCTGAACACTTTGTAATGTGAAAATTATGATGATACTCATGCGAAACATGACTTGCTTCTAATTGAAAATGTTGTAAAGAAATGAGAACCAATCGTTGAAAATTTATATTCAAATACACCTAGTCAACATCACTCAGGAAATTCAAATCAAAGATGCACATATCTAAAAGAAAAATCCTCTAAATATTCTTCAAGTTTCATCCTAATCTCATTTATCCTCTTTAACACATATTGAAAATAGTACCTGTCAAATGCTTGTTGGAGCTTACCGACGAGTTGCTCGAACGAATGAATGGATGTCATCGGAAACTTGTGGCACCACTGCTTGGCGCAACCTTTAAGGGTGAGGGAGAAAAATACACTAGAAAACTCTTCATCATTGATCTCAAAAGATTCACAAAACTCGAGGAAATCAACAATGTGCTTGATTATAGGTGTTCCATCCTCACCAATAAAACTTCAACTGAGACAAGGGATGGAGTTGCTCCTGGGGGATTGAGAATCGAAAAATAGACAAACCAAATAAACATCCGAGAAAAATTCTGGTTGGAGCCATGAACATATATGAGACTAAACTGCAGGCTCCAAGGGCTCAACTTGTCATCTGGCGCTCCTTCTAGCACCAATTTGTTGATGGGCCAAAAATGTATTGCCAATGACTAAGGGGTCTCCTTGGTGTGAAGTTCCAATTAGACCTCACACCGTTTGAGATAGGAGCCCCATCCGGTATGTGGGCCCAACTAACACCATGAATGTTTTCTCCTCTTTGTTATGAAATGAGAAGATGCCAGAGTGGGGCAAGAATGAAATGCTCGAGCAGTGAAACAAAATCAGCCCAATATTGATAAATTGCAGAAAGAGGTGCAAACAAGTCACAACAACGATAAGAAGAGAAAACTGATGAGAGGGATTAGTGAGCTAAAACCCCATTGGACATAGTAAAAAGGAACATGATGGAGTTCAATTGAAAAGTAATTCACCATAGGTTAACGACATGGCAAGGGACAAGAAAACACAGATTCGAAAGCGAAACATAAATGAAACCACTATGTAATCAGTACATAACATCTCACATATATGCAAGCACACATATAAATATGGTGAGGTAATAGAAAACTAATACAACCACCATGAGTAAGCATGGGAATCAGTGCAAAAAGGTAAAAGAAAACAATCTTATTAATATTGATGCAACTTCATATACATATCATGCAATTGGTCAATACCCAGTAGTGGAACATGGGTTGTTCATACCGTCACCCGAGACCACAACCCTAAACCCACTGCAGATCCACTCTACTAGCTACCAAGAGCTGAGTGACCCTAGCTCTCAAACATACATCGACTATCTATCTCTGGCTTGACTCAAGTGCTAAAAGTCCTTTTGAATGAGTACTAAGGGAACATTTATAGAGGTGAGGTGATTGCTCACCTACTGTGATCCTTGGCCTCCCTTATGACCTTTCGGCTACCCTCATGACTCTTGAGATTACCCACTTCTTCCTCAGGCCACAATGATTATTACATGCCTAGATCAGACCTAACATAGTAGCCGATATAATGGTGGATGATTTTTACATCATGATGAAAGAGATAGAGAGGAATATGTGGATGGTTATTGGAAACCCTAGAATTCCTGGTGCCCAAATCTCGCAACGATGCGGATGCTTGGTCTTGAAATTGATTCGTTTTCTTGCCACTATGCCTCACGTGCCTTCATCTATCTTCTGGTGATGTGCCTTTGATTTTATTGAAAGGTTATTAGAACTTGGAAGGGACCACTTGGCTTACTGAAGGAAAACCTAGTTATGCAAGCTCCATGAGAAACTCTGATCCTTTTGTGTAGACCAATATTTGTTCTGTTCCTTCTACTTGCAAGAAAATAAGATTACTGAGACATAATTTCAGATAAAGAATGATAATGGAATTACAACCAACTAATTTTAAATATTGACATTAACAAATAATTAATGTAGACCCCTGTGTGGTCAATTGTTGTGCCACAGTATTATCAATGTTGTGGCCTTGGGGTTCCTCTTGGACTTCCTTAGTTGTATTCTCATTTACTATCATTATTGCTTCACTACACATATTGTCCTAGTATCACTGTTTAATCAAGGTCACTAGTGTACACCAAGGTTAGACATTGTCACGTTGGTTAGTTATGCAAACTCTCATTTGACAAGCAAACTCTGTCCACGCCCTTAACTCACAATGTTGTTCCTTTTGAATCGGTATTGGTTTTCGGCCTAGTATATTTCAGTTCTTAGATCCAGAGGCCTGATGTTATTGAAAACTCTTCAGAAGAAACAAAGATGAGCCATTCTTTGAATATGTTCCTCCAATATTGCAAATTGTGTCATGGTGGAGTCAAAAGGAGTTCCAAGATTCTACTACTAACAATAGGCCACTATCTACTGGAAATGTCTTCCTCCACTATAGCGTAGTCCTTATCTTTGATTAATTCTCCATATTCTAATGAACAAGTCTTTGTTGTTGTAGATGAGGGCTCTTAATTTGGTTATGGACCTGATCAGTGCTCTTGTAGCCCAACACTCTTAATTTTGAAATAGAACTCCAATGCATCAAGCCTTGTTTCTACTGCTGCATAACTTAATTTAACAATGTCTTAAGGGAGGCATAGTACGTCTCAAAATAGATTAATATAGTATCACACTTTCAAAAACTCTGACACAAATGCACTCAAACCTGCCTCAAATTTTCATGCAAAATTAAGCTTAGAAATAGTTCAAAATCTATCATAAGAAAACCCTAAGTTCCTTCAAAGTATAGAGAGCTGAAGCATGAATATAAACCAACAAACTTGGATTGAGGGATCTAGAACAAGTTGAAGGCTAAAATAAGGACTCAGAACCCGTAAGCGTAGGCAAAAATTGTCTTAGTATTTGGCTCAAACTAGCCCTATTTCAAAGCCAGCAAATACGAATTAGAATGGAGTATTCCAACCTATCTCATTTGGAAGTGTGACTTAAATAAGGTGGGTGGGATCGTGACTTAGAAGTCGCAACTCTGATGGCCAGTCACGTCTACAATTCTGCGATTCCCTGTAGCAGATACTTGAAAATTGATCGCATAGTTGCATAAAAGGAGGAGTCGTATCAACCTCTATCTGCTTCGGGAGCAATTTTGTGACCTAGCGACTTTGGGAGAGGTCTCAGAGTCACATTTGAAGGGAGTCTCATTTTCTAGTGGCTTTAAATGAGGTCCAAAAAGTGACCTCGTGACTTGTGCAGGAGTGCGACTTACTAGAGGTCACATAGTTGGATGGCAAGGTTGGCAGCATTCTCTGCAATCTGGCCTCTGTGCAACAAAATAGTGGTATTCGCCTCTCAATTCCCTTATCCAGTGATACACCAAGAATCACTGCTCTTTATACCTTTTTTTGCATATTGTATATGCTTTTTTCCAGCATGACCATTCTACCCTGAGACCTAGACCTCTGACAGATCATGTTAACTGTGACTTCAACGCATAAACAAAACACGTTGTCCTGCCATGAGATCCCAATGTCTGCAAGGTTACGTTAACTGTGGCTTTCAAGGAGTAAACAAGATGCGCAACATCGATTTTTCCACAGGTCATTGAATCGTAAAACATTTAGTGTGGGTTTGAGTGAAAATGATGTTTATAGAGGTTATCAACGCATTTTCATTTTAACATCGCTTGCTTTTTTAGGATCCTCTCTCATAGTTTAAATCAACATAACAATATAGCCACCATTGCTGGTTCAAAACGTCGATAAAAAAGAAACCAAATGCGATGTATTCAGAAGATAATCTACATAATACAGCCACTGCAGGTATTGACTACACAACCCTTCCGCTTGTCCTCGAGGCGCTGCTCCCACATGGGCATCTAAATACCTTGATTGGGCTCGAAACATTCTCCTCGACATTTGCCTCTGATGGCACCTTAAGCATCCTATGCTCTTCGTCCCCTTGGTCATTTACGCCCTAAGATAGCTTTCTATTCAAACTTATCTCCTAATAAAACAATGGTCATGATTCCAAATAATATGTTGCACCGTGAGAGGCAATGGGAATAGATGACTTTGACGAGTTACCGTGGTGACTAAATGTTCAAAAGGCTCATTTTTTTCTCTGATGAAGGAGGAATTAGACAGGATCAACACATTCGGTATAACATATCCTGTCGGAATAGGACAGTCTCATATGTGTAAAATTTAATTCTCCAAGGATTGCTAGAGAAGATAGCATTCAAAACATGCTTAGTAACCTCTCCAGAAAAATACCTTGGCAAAGAATACCTAGGAAGCACATTTTCTGGACTAGCATCACCAGGATATGGTATCAATAAGAATCGGTTCCCTTCTTTTAAGTGGGGATGTTCAGTGTATAATTCATCAAAGCTTACCAAATTATGTTCGAAGCTCTTGAAAACCATGGAAATCGAGATTGCATGGTTGAGAGCAAAGGTTGTCCATGATAAAAAACAAAGAAGGTACAATTTCCACCGACTCATATCCATTCAAAACTATGGTTAGCTTTTCCATGATCTACACTATCAACCCACACATAAGAAAGAACGAAAAACATATCATTCAATGCCTTTTGTTCCAGATCAATGAATTTGATAGTTTCCTCTGTTGTCAGATTCCCACCTCCAAAGAAATCAAGATTTTTTGTTACTGAAAGAGATACATCCCAATTCTCTAATGGCGGAAAACCACATGTATGAACCTGTGATGACCATGTAATACCCCTTAAGCTCCATGCCTCATCTCTTGCATGTGTTGGCATTCAAGGTAGCTAATCAAATGGCTATATGCCCCTCTTGGCAAAACAAAATTCCATAATAATTTTGAGTGGGTTACGGTGGTTTAACTAAGCATTAATCCTTTATTCATTAAAAAAAAGAATCCACCATGTCATCTATTAGATAATCACCACGCACTAAATGGAATATCTTGTGTCTAGTTCATTTTCCATTCAATTCCTTAGGAGAATAGATGAAGTTCATCTTGAGAGAATCTTAGCATTGCCAGGCCAAGGGATTGCTTGTTGCATATTTGAATGTATACCCCTGAAAAGGAGGTGGGATGAAACAAAGTTAGCCCCTGATAGTGATATTTTCATGTGAGAACATGGAAATCAATGAATAAATAAACTAATTCACTTCTGATGCATAGACAATGGTTTATCCAAATCAAAGTGCTAGAAATAATATGGGTTGGTCAAGTGTGCTCAAGTTTGGAGACCAACTCAAAACCCTATGCATCTATTAATTGTGCTTGTCTCTGATATTTCATGATACCCAAGGTGATGGTGCACTCATGGGGTGCGTTCCTTGAAATGCTCATGACCATGCATTTAGAGGGTAGGGATTAATGCAAATTCAGGTTTCAAAGATGCACGTAGCAGTGACAAACTTACAAACCATAATGCACATGTTGGGACGGGGAAATAAATACGAAAGAAAGTGAAATATGACATTCAATGATTCTTATCGTAATGATAATAATCGAATGGAGCTCTGGACGAATATGAATTAGGTTAAATCATGTAGGGAAACATTCTTGTGCCAATTTAGGGTTTCTCTCCAAACCCTAGTATGGCCAATCATAATGAAAGCCAGATTGGGATCTTGCCTACCTACATACAGTGTCACCATTGATTTTAAATGTATAGGAAAATATCTAAAGTCTTGGGCAAGACATCACACTTACAAAACCCTAATGGAAGGGTTGGGTCGATCTGCAAGATAGGGCATGAAAAAATAATACAATAGATATCTCATGATTACATGAGCGAATGCATCGATAGGGTCCGACAAGAACAAACCATGTTTTGAATTAGGAAATGAACAACTAGAGCATTCCTAGATGGCTTGAGGTGAGCAACGGGGGACCTGAAATTTTAGATATGCCCAAAATTTTGGGTGGTGTTGTAGCAGCTACAACAAGTCCACATTGTATCAGATGTCCATATTGCACATCAGATATCAGATATTGGGGATCAAAGTCAGAGATCTAAGAACATAGTCGGATATTGGAGTCAGAGGTCGGAGATCAGAGCTTTGGGTTGGAGACACATAATAAAAGCGTTGATATGATATTTCTTCAGTTTTATTGTTCTTTACTTTTGAGTCTTTCTTTTGGGCATACACAGTATTCTCATGGATATGCTCTTCCTTGGCTTGTCTTGGCTTCTTCTCTTAACCTCGGATGGATTTCCTTTGGCTCCCAATGTGTTCTCTTTGAACTGTTTCTCACTCTTCTCTTTGCTACTTCTCCTTGGGTCCAATGCTTCTTGGGATATCTATCTATCTATCTATCTATCTATCTATCTATCTATCTATATATATATATATATATCTCTATATATATATATATATATATATATATATATAATATATATATATATATATATTCAATCCATATGGCCATTAATGACAATATTGACATCTCAACACTCCAAGCCTCTCAACTCAAGGAGGACTACTCATTTCTTACCTCCCCGGTGGGGGTGACTCTTGTTGTTTAAAATGGTTGAAGCACAGGAACCAATATGACTTTATGCCAACTTCCCTACTTGTAAGCCACCTCCTCTACAAGATTTTAATGGTTGATTCCTCCAAAGCAACACCCACAATTCACTATGAATCATATTTATCACACTCATGCTAATCCTTCCAGAGATTTATATGCAAACACATTCTACCAGTGTAATGATTTTGTTTCCATTTTTCTATTCATCCTTCCCTCTATGTTGTTTCCCCCAATTACCATTATTTTTTGCCTAGGCTCTCCATCTTGGGTTCTCTTTTCAAGTCTCCCTCCCTTGGCATTTCTCTCACCTTCGTAAGTTCTATCAAAGGAGGAAGGATTTAGCTAGAACAATTTTAGTTATGTTATTCCTATGTGTGATATCATTTCCTTTTTCCTTTGGTTTCGTTCTTTGCATCCCTTGTATCGATCTTATTCAATTTTACAAGTTTCCTCCTTCCCCATTCCACTATGACCAAACAACGCACCAGTTGTCATAGAGGGAGTGGTAATTGAGAAAACATCAATGGTTATTAGGCAATAATTTTAGATTAATATTTAACTCCCCATTACCAAGTTCATTGATCTAGGAGGATCCCAAAAGGATCAAAATTTGAAGTCCTCTAATCTCAACAAAATTGGCAACAATTCATAGATCTCATCGAGATGACTACAATGGTGTGGACGACACCTCAGTCTAAATATGTATGACAACATTATGCCCATTTGAAGTTTGTTACAAAGAAATAAAAATTATGCATGTGGGACCCACAAGGTGCCACGTGGAACTCCCACAATCTTCCACATGGAAACTTGATCAATAATCACAGTCAGGAGTGATGGGACTCATATGGCTGATGTGGCAAGTATGGAAAAAATGTGGCGAGTTGACAAGATGGGTGACTGGGCACACACGTGGGTCAATGGAAAGGCACCACATGGCCCAATCAAATGGTGCCACACGGCACCCAGCTAGTAACTAATGAGGGCCGAGCCAACCCACAAACATATGGCAATATTTAAAGCATGGACAAGATCAAAGGTTGGGCACTTAATTCAACAAACACACACACACACACACATGCACATATTAGTGCCAACCTATGTTAGAATGAACCACCATATATTTAATATGCAAAAATATCAATGGTGAGCCCCATAGGCTTGACCCCGAGACCTCCCCCCAATCATATGAATTAACATAATAACGACAATGACCAGGTTCCTTCAGCTATAGGATTATCCAAGACCTTTTACTTTTGTGATGTTGTTAGAATTGCATTTAAAATAGCATAAAAGAACCACATGTGCATGCTTAAACAAGAGGAAGCATGAAAACAATCAACAAATCATGAACATGACATATTTGATAATAAAGTTCGTCTAGTGTGGACTACGTCTCTGGGCCCGGTGTCATGATGGTGTTGGTCGCTTCATATAATGTTGGAAATGATGATGATGTATATGGACAACACTTTGTCATAGCAAGGTTATATTCCCTCAAACAAGAGTGGCTTGTCTCTCCATGAGACGTTCCGCTTACATGAATTCTCACTCAAGAAGGCTTCCTCTCAGCATGACAAACTTAACATGATCTCACACAATGTGGCAATGAGTATCCTTTCAACATAGTTACATAAGGATCTCCACAACAATACATAACATGAGAAACTAAATACATCTCACATAATGTGACAAAATCAATCCCACAACATAACATCAAACAGGGATCTCAAAACATAATACATCATCTCAGCAATCATGAAGGAAAACATGACATGACGATGTACCTTCACCTCTGAAGTTGGCTGAAAAATGGAAGGCTTAGATGCAAAAACTAACTGTACCAGTGAATTTCTGTTGTAGAGAGGTGTAAAATCAACTATCCATTTGTCGAATTCCAACACTGTCAAAATCTAGGCCTGTTGGAATCTTTTAGATTCCCTGTGATTCTCCAAAGATTCCATTCTCTGGGTTGACTAGAGATCTGGAACTTAGATAAAAAAATATGATCTCGTCATCATGATCCTTGTGAGATTCTAAGACTTTTGAGAATAAAGTTGGTTGTATTCTGACTCTGGCGAATTTCAGCCTCCAAGGAATCTGGAAGATTCCCTCAAGATTCTTCAAAGATTCTACTCTGATGGGAATCTGCAAATCTACTACTCAAATGGTTATTCTGATTTCACCATCACATTCCTTGCAAAATTCTAGTTAAAATGAATATAAACTTCATATCATTCTGACAAAATGAAAATTTACCTCCCCATGGAATCTTTTAGGGATCAAGGAATATTCTCTACAAAAGGTTCTCTGCCTCGAAAAACATGCCATCATGGTTCCACCTTTTGGAACTGAAAATAATGGTTCCATATGGGCATGGTCTCGCCTTCAACTTCTCTCCTTCGTGGTCCGTCGATTCCCCGCTCACGGCTCCAATGGCCTCTCTTCCCCGGGCATCTGAGTAATTTCAGGTTTATATAGTAAAGGGGCGGCGGAATTTACAAAGTTACCACCCTTGGTGTGTTGGTTAGGGCGAAGCTCTAGAGGTAAGTAGGTTGGGGGATGAAATCTCTTCGCTACCAAAATGGGTGCATATAAATGTTTTGGTGCGTATTTTCATTGGCAGTTACATATATGGTTAAGTGTTGGTTGGTGGACCACTGTGGGGGTGCCCAGGAGGTGAGCCAGCCAGACTGGCTGAGGGGTTCGAGCCCCACTACCCTCAGATCATGTGCCATGTGTCAATGGTGGGATCGGGTCCGTTGGCGGGCGGCCCACCCAATATATATATATATATATCTATATATATATATATATATAGAGATATATCTTATGATGTGGGGGTGGGTGGGGGGGGGGTTATGGGCCTACCCCCCCCCCCCCCCCCCGCAATTTAATACTTTTTTTTTGTTTTGTTAAACAAAGGGGTTTTTTTTAATTTTTCGAAAATAAGGGTCATTGGTTTTTTTACAGAGGAAACAATTTTACCCATTTCAGTGGCCGGATTCCGATGACCACTGGCAATGCAATTTGTAGGTCCATTAACCCTGCCACTTGGCCAAGTCAACCATGAACTTTGACTAGCCCTATCTCCTCCATATGAGCTTTGATTTGAGTATCATTCACACCGTTGGAATTAGGGCAACGAGCACTTCGATCTGATACTGAGTTTGTTGCAATATGACCACTTTGAATATTGACCATTTCCCTCTTGGACTTCTGCATGTGTCTGGAGCCACCTGGATCAATCCTCCCCACTGAGGATATTTTGGTCCTCCAAAAGCATGAAATAATATGCAACTTCTTTGTACCTTGTCTGCACTACAAGTGTCCTGGCAGGTCACCCTTCCTTCTCCTTCACCTTCATCCTTCAGAGCCATAAGCGATGAGCTGACACCTGCACCCTCTACAAAACTATAGTACAATTCTACAAATTACATGCTTAATTTACATGACCAACTAATGACCCAAGCATCCCATACCTGCCATGATTTTATAACACATACTTTGTGGTCAAGTTTACATCAAAATAGAAACAATACCCCAACTATCAATACAAAGCCAAAACATCATTATTGCTTCAACAAGTGATGGTTAACACATCATCACTTTTACAGTTTAAACTACAACACATGATTTACAAAGTGAGGCCAAGATAAGCCATCTAATCTATAAAAACAAATTCTTACTCAACAAAGTGAACCATGATAAATTTGGCATATTTTCTTGTTGAACATTTTCACTGACTGGTTTCTGCAAGGGTTCTTTTTCCTTGTGATGTTGCTCTGGATGGAACCTCCAACATGTGGCTCTTTGGTGACCACCTCTGTTGCAAATAATACAAAAAGTATTCTTCCTCCAAATCTTCTTAACATGCTTCCTTCCTTGATGTGGAGAAGGAATTTCATGCCTCGTCCTCTTTCGTGTTGTCATTCTCTTCCAACACTCAACAAACACATGGTTATGTAAACCACAAAAAGTACATGTTTGTCGATGCCATGATTTATGTTCATCATTAACAACATGATTGTAATCAAAATGAATATTAGAATATTGAGATTGTTATACCTTTCCTATTTGTCTTTGGTGTAATTATGGCGATGAGAGCTTTCCTCATCTCTTCCTCTACAATGTGCACTGACATGGGATGATGGTGATGTGTTCTCATCATCTCTTTCCTCGATGGTTTCAAAAATGCCTTGGAAGCTTTTGACACCTTTGATCATTCTCCTTTGATGTATCCCAGACTTGCGAATCAAGGTCTTTGCACAGCCTCAAATGGTTGAGTCATGCCTTGGCCATTAACATCAATTCCTCCTCCTTTGTACCCCATCTTGGTAAGGAGTCTTATGCTAGTTCCTGTAATGGGTATCTCCACATTTCCAACAGAAATAACAACATGTGAAGATGAAACTGAAGAATAATCACAATTGTTTACCTTAGACGTCGATTTCGAAACAGGTAATGAGGGGTTTTTTAAGCCCTTGTCACGCCTCAACTCCTCGAAGATCTTTTCTGTGGCTTGTAGTTGAAGTTGCAGTGTCTGCTTCTCCTCTTTCTCTTCTTGTAGAAACATCCTTAATTTAGCATCCTTTGCTTTAATTATTTGGTCTTTTCTCTTCAATTCTTCTAAGGCTGCCTCTGTGGCTTGCAACTGAAGTTGTAATCAATGCTTCTCCTCTTTCTCTTCTCGTAGAAGCATCTTCAATTCATCATTATCTGCTTGAAGGCTCTAGTTGATATCCTCATTCGAGTGATGAGAAGATGATGAAAGTGATGAATGTTCACTGGAAAATGTGGAGGGAGCATCATTCTCTACTCTTTCTTTCTCCCATTCCTCATAAGATTGATACATTATTTCCACCATTTTGGACATCCTTAGGAAGGCCTCATACATTTCCTTGTCATCCTCCATTGCTGCACGTTCAATTGTTCACACTCCCAATTCACATTAGCGAGAAGACCACTCTAATACCAAACTTGATCGGGGTTCCTTCAGCTATCGGATTATCCAAGATATTTTACTTCTATGATGTTGTTAGAATTGCATTTAAAATAGCATAAAAGAACCACATGTGCATGCTTAAACAACAAGAAACATGATAACGATTAGCAAATCATGAACACGATATATTTGACAATGGAGTTCATCTAGTGTGGACTACGTCTCTGGGATCGATGTCAAGATGGTGTTGGATGATTCATATAATGCTAGAAATGATGATGATGTACATGGACAACACTTTGTTATAGCAAGTTCATTTGTGCTCAAACAAGTGTGGCTTGTCTCTCCACGAGACGTTCCACTTAAAGAAATTCTCACTCAAGAATGCTTCCTCTCACCATGACAAACTTAACATGATCTCACACAATGTGGCAATGAGTATGCATTCAACATAGTTACACATGTATATCCACAACAATACATAGCATGACAAGCTAAATACATCTCACATAATGTGGAAAAATCGATCCCACAACATAACATCAAACATTGATCCCAAAACATAATACATCATCTCAATAATTATGAAGGAAAACATGACATGACTGATTCATGTATCTTCACCTCTGAAGTTGGAAGAAAAATGGAAGGCTTAGATGCAAAAACTGACTACATCATTGATTGTCATCAAGAGGTGTAAAATCGATTATCCATTTGTCGAATTTCGACATCATAAAAATCTGTGATTGTAGGAATCTTTTAAATTCCCCATGATTCTCCAAAGATTCTATTCTCTGGGTAACTGGAAATCTGCAACTCAGATCACAAATATGATCTTTCCATCATGATCCTTGTGAGATTCTGAGACTTTTGAGTATAAATTTGGCTGCATTCTAACTCTGGTAAGATTCAGCGTCTAAGGAATTTGGAAGATTCCCTCAAGATTCTTCAAAGATTTTGCTCTGTCTCGAATTTGCAAATTTGGTGCTCAAATGGTGATTTTGATTTCACCATCACGTTCCCTATGAAATTCTAGTTAAAATGACTATAAAATTCATATCATCTTAACAAAATGAAAATTTACCTCCCCATGGAATCTTTCAGGCATCAAGGAATATTCTCTACAAAAGATTCTCATCCTTGAAAAACATGCCATCATGGTTCCATATGGGCATGGTCCCACCTTCAACTTCACTCCTTCATGGTTTGTCAGTTCCCCGCTCACAACTCCATTGGCCTTTCTTCCCTAGACATCTGAGTAATTTCAGGTTTATATAGTAAAGGGGTGGTGGACTTTACAAATTTTCTACCCTTGTTGTGTTGGTTAGGGTAGATATTTGGAGGCAAGGAGGTCGGGGCATCAAATCCCTTCCCTTAAGTGTTGGTTGGTGGACTGTTGTGGAGGTGCCTGAGAGGTAAGCTAGCTAGACTGGCTGGGTAGGTTCAAACCCCATCGCCTTCAGATCATGTGCCATGTGGCAATGGTGGGACCGAGTCGACCGGCAAGCGGCCCACCCAATATATATATTATGTGATGGTGGTGGCGGGGGTTATGGCCCGCCACCCCCCCTCCCCACTCCCAATTTAATACTTTTTTTTTGTTTTGCTAAATATAGGAGTTATTTTTTAATTTTCCAAAAGTAAGGGTCATTGGGCATTTTAAAGAGGCAACAATTTTTTCTATTCTGGTGACCACTACTGGTGCAATTTTTAGGTCCATTAACCCCGCCAGTTGGCTAAGTCAACCCTGAACTTTGATTGGCCTTACCTCCTCCATACAAGCTCGGATTTGAGTTTCGTTTGCACCATTGGAATCAGGGAGATGAGCACTTTGATATGATGCCGAGTTTGTTGCAATATTACCATTTGAATTTTGACCATTTTTGAGCCCTCTTGGACTTCTGCATGTGTCTAGAGCCACCTAGATTAGACAACCAACACGCCCATTGGGCTATGTTAGTTTTTCTACCAAAAAAAATCTTATTTAAATCATCATTCAACCAATGGGGAGGATGAAGGTCAGGGCATGGAGAGAAGGTTGAGAAGAACTCTACGCAGTGGAACCATATTAGGTGAGTACTATTTTTGACAAGGATTGCATGGTATATTCCAAGGAAATTTTTGTAAGAATATTCTTGGAATATTTTGATTGTTGTGGCATCTTGAAGATTCCCTAAGGGGTTGAGAGGTGAAATTTATAAAACTTGGTCATGTTTATACTCATTTTTCATGAAATTTCACAAGGAATCCACTAGTGTAGCTGGAATTGGGATCTGAGTAGCATAATTTTAGGCCACTCCTAGAAGTGAGGTATTCCCATTTATTTTACCATGTACTTTCCATTATTTTACTGAGATAATATAGAGGCCTCTCCACTTTGAAGATGGGCTCAGAGACATAGCTCACACATTATGAGTGAGGTACATTAACAAATATTGGTGTATTTTCTATGGTGTCTTTATTTTGTGTTGCTTCTTCATGGATGTTGCATTTATGGTATTTTAATGCTCTTTAAGAAATTATGTTTAACATCACCAAAGGAAACATCCGAGATCATGTTGGTATCAGAGCAGTCTTCTTTAAAGTGAAGTGTGAGTGTGAATGCTTAATAGGGCCAAAGTCAAAGAGGGTGAAGGAAAACTCAAGTATCTTAAACCCCATATTAGACATTCAACACAAATAAAGAAAATGGAGGAAAATGACATGCACACATAGAATGAATAGGATTTCGACAAGGCCTTCTAGCAGATGGTAGATCGGGTGGAAAATTTGCTTACAAATTATGAAAGGAAATGGAAAAAGTGGGCAAGAAAGAGGGAGCTCTAAGTCTCCATCTTCAAGTTTAAGCCCTTCCTCTTCCCTTCATTCTCATCATTCAAATAGTCATCAAAGAAATTCTTGTGAAAAGCTATTTTTCAAGTTAGATGTGAAATTTGATTTATCAATGTTTAATGGATATGCTAATGTAGAGAAACTAAACAATTGGATTAGATAGACCAAAGTGTACTGTCATATACAACATATTGAAGAGGATGAGGAAAAAATTCAGCTGGAATCTCTTCAGTTGGGTGGCACAATGCTTATATGTTGGGAGAGGAAGTTTTAGAAAGGTAGTCAACATAATGGTAAACTCCTTTCTTCATGGTCTATGTTTGTTTCTGCATTAAGAGAGCAATTTTACCCATTGGGTTACAGAAAAAAGGCCATGATGGAATGGAAAAAATTGAGACAAGGGAAACGTAGCACCCCCTCCCAATTTTACCCAAAGTAACCCTGCCAACTGGGGTAAATATTAGAGGAGAGGATACTATGATGGTATTCAACCTCCTATGTGTCCTTAAGGAAGCGGAATCGACATAACATCACACACAGTCATCCGACAACATCAGCAGACCCCTCAAGAGACAAGTCATCCACTCAAATAGCTTGTGCATGAGTTCCACTATTGTTTGAGAAACTTAGGGTAGAGTAATGCTCCCTAGACACTACCAAGGTGAGTTATAACGCTCCCCAGACATTGCCCAAGCGCGTTAGTCTCTAGGCTAATGCTCTGTGGGCCATCAATCCCAAAAATTGAGCCATTTTTCTAGCCCATAATTCCCAGCCTCTGCCAAGAACTTGTTGGAGCCTTCAGGAATCATTAAAACCATGATAACAATGCTAATGAATCAAACTCAAAATTAGGATTAGGCCCGAGCATCCCCAACCAGGATTGACAGTCTGTCAAACACTTGCCATCAATACAACCTATAGGTCTAGCATATAAGACAGAGCATAAATGACTGAATTAACTTATGAAACATAACCATAAGGATCACCTCCTTCTCCAATGAACTATTATATCATCAATGAGGTCTTGTATCCATTCATTTAACGGTTATGAGTAAATACATAAAATAACCATGACATGAACGATTCATTTAACCATGCTTATAAACAACATAAAACCATATAAATATTAGATATATGACACCCATTAAATCCACATATAAATCAATGAAAAAGTAAGAGAACTTATTTTTTATTAATCATATGCAAATCCAACCAGGTTCGGGACTTCCACGTACCACTCGACCATAGGCATGGTTGAACCAAATCTCTCTTTTAGCTTGTCACCCTCATGCCATATTCCAAGAATGAATGTGGGATTTCATATAACAACCAATAAAAGAACAACCAAGGGAATCTAGAGGTTAAACCACCTCCACCCTCATCAAACCGCGATCACACCAAAATCAGTGCTCCGATCACTAGCAAACTGAACTTGGAATGCCATCTGGAATCCATCACTTTCCTTGAGGAATTTTCCAACTCCTTGTCTCTCAAACTTTACCGCAATCCAAATCAGATCAATAGGCCCTAAAATGAGACCAATCTATTAGGATTTACCACAATCCAAACCTTGATCACTAGGTCCTAAACCAAGACTTCTCCCTCACACTTTACAGTGTATCCCACCAAAACCAATCAAGGGATTCCTAGGCTTTTGGGAATGGAACTTGAGACCACCTTCACCCCAGATTTTGAAATCCATTTGGCAAACCAAAGTTCAAAAAATGAAATAAACATACCAACCCATGACATCCAGAAAAAGGAAAGGCTAGGTTGAAATCCACTATCATAACCTGGCAAAACCATGCCACCGAAAGCAAGAGAACCATACAACAACATGAAAATCCATGCATCTCCAAACCAACTAGGAAATCACACATGCAAAAGGTTACCTGCAAGTATTCATGCTGAAGCTGCTTGATCCTGCTTTCCTTCCTTGATCCTTACTTTCTTTTCCTTTCCTTGCTTCAAACTAGAGTGCTCCAAGAAAAACTCTTAAGTAACCAAGGCTGAGAGAGAGAATAAGGAGAGATCTCCAAACTTGAACTGACCAAGAGCTTGCCAACTGATCCTCAGAAGCCCTTTTATTAATGAGGCCTCTAATTTATTCATTTTCCATTATTTTCATTCAATTTACTGCTCACATGCAACCTATGACCTTTCACCTTCCTTTTTTCCTAATTTCCTTTATTTTCATAAATAAATATGCCAAAAATGCCTTTTTGCCTTTTAATACCTTTTCCTTAGCCTTTGCCAATTTCCTTAGCCAAAACATACATCCAGGGATGCCCAATAGGATATCTTTGCCCAAAATTCAACCTGGAATATGTGTCCCTTACCCATGGTCTTATTTTTCCTTTATTAACTTTTATTACATGAAATTTTCACTAGGGATATTATAGAACCCTCCCCCTTGGGGAACACCATCCTCAGTGTTAAACCACACCAAGACCTAAGCAAAACTACTGAAAAACAAACATACTATCCATGGAAATTTATAACATAGCTTGTTGCAATATTTACAATGAAAGACCTGCTCAAAAGAAAAATATCATGACAACATGACAATATAATAACCATACCACTTACTAGAGATTTGTAACACAACTCATTATGGCATTTACAATAACCACATATACACATATGCACATTTTCTAACCCAACAAATAAAAGGATACAATTCCCATATCAATCGACAAGGGAGTCCAGAGGCTTGCACCTCCACCCTCAAAGTAATAACAGGATTCACCTCCTTCCTAGGAAGTCCTGAATCCACTTCCACAGTCAAAGATGCATCTAATATCTAATGCTTTAATCCTGCACAACTTGTCCTCTCAGTAAACAGTTACTGAATCATTTTTCCAGGGTGCACTCCCAATGTGCATCTAATTCCATATGGCAATGCTAATGACCAAAACCAATATATCCTTTACCTTCCCTTCTCTGCTACATAGTCCCTTAGGAAATCTAGTCACCCCCTTCTGTGCAGTCACTCACCTTCCAAGTTCACCGAAATCCCCTAACTCGATGATCCATCCCTTGGCAAGGCTTCCTCGCATCGGAAGATACAAAACCAAGGCATATACCTGCCTCAAACCATCATATCGGTCATAGCATGCTCATGGTAATCAATGAACACTATTGGGTACTAGTATCCCACAATGGTTCTGCTCCTGAAGTACTCTACCAACATACTGCTGCATGTTCCAATTTATTTTGTTGCTACTACCAATTCTTACAGTCGATTTCAACCACCCAATCGAGCAAGTTCATGCATTCCTATTCCAAGCATATAATTTCCATTAGATTCAAATAAATCAAAATAACCTCAAATCATACCTCATTGGTAGTTCATCAATAAGGTACACTTGCAATCATGTTCACTTCCTGTCACAAAATGTCAAACCAACATATTTGACCAAATCATCATATATAAACATATCACATCATGTTAGCACAAAAAACAACCATCAAAATCATAAATCACATGTAACCATCATAAAACAGAATCATAATTCACATGTATATGTCATGAATTCATTAAGCTAGAAAGAAAATAACATAATCATCATCTACTAGAACCATAAATCACATTCATAATAAAACTAAAATACAATACTAATACTTGTCCTTCATCGATCCTTACTTTTTCCTTTGTTCTTTTTGCACATGTACCAAATTGATTTCCACACCCGACAACACTCAGTTCCTTCTCCTCAACCGTGCACACACACACACATAGTGTACATCCCACACATAAAACCACACACGACATCCCACACCAGGCAATACATGCATCTACACCTGACATACAACACATACACCTACACCCAGTGTACAACACAACATAATACATATAGTCGAACTTGGTGTACAACACAACACAACACAACATGTGTATGTACACAACGTACATCACAAGACATGCATCCACACGTGATGTGTGACACCACAAAATGCATACACATACATCTGATATACAACACAACTTATACATCCATACCCAATGTACAACACCACACGATACATGTACCCACATAGAGTACAACACAATGAATACACATGCCACGATACTACAACTACACAATGCACATGCATAGTGCTGCATCCCCGTAGCACAACATGTACAACATGAACTCAATCCTACATGTACACCAATGCCACATGTACCAAGAACCACCTGTACAACATGGGCACAACATCACATGTACACGACACCACCTGCACAACATGTACACAACACCATATGTACACTGCACCACTATTCAACGTGTACAAACTACCACATGAACATAGTACCACATGGACAACATGTATGTGATGCCATATGTACACACCGCCACATGCATGACATGTACACAAGACCACATGCACACAACGCCACTTGTACAGCATGTACACAACACCACATGCACATAGGACCACTTGTAAAATCATGCACACAACACCATATGTACATAGCACGACATGTAAAACATGTATGCAACACCACCTACACATAGCATCATCTATACACAACACCTCATATCCAACACGCACAAAGCACCATATGCATACAACACCGCATATCTATCATGCACACAGTACAATATTTACATAACACTGTATATCCAACATGTACATAGCACCATCTATACCCAACACTGAATATGAAACATTCAAACAACATTATCTATACTAACACCCTCTACGAAACCTTCCATAAGCAACAGGTACGCACAATAACTATACGCCGCACCACATGTCCACACATCATAGATTCAACATGTACAACATATACAACGTATGCACAACAGTAGTACCACACATCTAAAACCACATTGTCCTTACCAAGAAACCTTGCTTCTACTGTCTTATCCATGCTTATTCCCAACATGCTGCAAACCACACTGCTTTCATTGCGTTGTTGTATCCCTTCGTATAACTTTTCCATAACATAGGCATAATATAATCACATAATTCCAACTCATAGCCATACGATATTGACCTTGTATATTTGTCAGGCTACTCTTCCCACTTGATTCCTCATGAACCAGGAATCTCTTCATGCCATTCATCTGCATAGGAAATCATTCATCCACAAGGACAATTCTTGATGACCCTGTCAGATAGTGACATAGATACATAGATAAATACATATATAATCATTATCATAAAGCAATCATCATCCTATCATACAACAACATACATACATACACGTATACATATATAAACATCAACATAATCATGATCATAACATAATTACTAGATATCAAGGTCAAGGTTAATAGAACTTCCTTATTTGTGCACAACATGCACAACATTGAGAACAATCTTTCCCAACATAGCCAAGGCATATGACACCTCAGATCCATTTACTTTACCTTTTCTAGTTACCTTTCTCGTGTTTATACTTCCACCATCCATTTACCACTATGGACCAACCAGTCCAACCAATTATCATAGGCTTACATTTCGCTGCGCTTACTCGTGCACCGAGCTTCATCTCTATCTTACATTACCTATTGGGTACCACATAGCTCTCTCCAAGCTCCATTAACTTTCCTCTCTCATAACCAATTCCCAAGACTCAAAACAATAAAAGGCAAGACAAGAAACAACCAAGAAGGAAACCATGAAACCAATAACAACACCACAACCCAAGTGGCATGGCCATGCATAAGGCATAAACAAAACTGCAATCAAGCACAACAATGCAACAAAAGATGAAAAGCACAGGGTTAGCAGCAAACACCATGACTCAATCCCCATGGTTCCCAAGGAAAGCTCAACCTGAGCCTTCTTCAAAATTTCATGGAAATTTATTTCGCCATGCAATCCCCTACATCATACTACCATAAACACATAACTGTTATTGTATATATAACATAACAATACACCAATTACCTCATCTTGTTATGAAAAGAACATTGCCTTGTAGCTGAACACATATGTTCCATGTCTCAAGGGATTCCAATTCCCTTGACAGATCTACATGTAACTAGAAACTGGTTGATATACCTTTCAAATACATGTTCATGAATCTAGCACATATCCACATAATGTCAAACAAGATTAAGGTTAAGAAGACTTCTTGTATGAAAAGCACTCATTCACTTGAAATTAGGGTTTCTAAACATAGCTAAAGGTATTCTTGTCTAATTCCTTTCTTTTACCCTTTTTACCTTATTGCAATCAAGGGTTACTGTGCACTATCACATCACCCAACTGTTATTTATGTAAACACATCAACTATTACCTTGTCATGCTAATACCAAGCATGTTTCTTGCAACTCTTCACACATGTCAACCATGCATTCCAAATATGAAGACAACCATATATATATATTATATATATCTATATATATATTAAATAATATATATATAATATATATATATATATATATATCAATTTGAAATCAACCTTTACCAAGACTAATAATCATGTCATAATCCGTAGTAAACTCATAGTCCTTAGACATAATGCTACAACTGTCACCTACTATACTCAAGTACATATCAACTGTCTTGGAACATATGTATTAGTACAACCATATCAAAACAAGATCATTTGAACACATACTCATATTATGCAATTCACCAAACATTCAACCAACTTGAAAACATACCATGTTAAATAAATCAACTAGATGACATAATATACATCAAACACTCAATGCCAAATAGATGACATAATCAAGAATGAAGCACCAAGTATACTACATAAGCAAACTCATACCTTAGTGTACCTTAGGGGAGGCTATCTTGTCTTCACAATTAATCTAGTTAGCAAGATATAACTTTACAACATGTCAACTCAAACATAAATAAGGTCATGATATCCATAATACTAACTAACTAACATGGTCTCATAATAAACTCATAATCATTTATCGTTCATGCATAATGACCACATGTGCAAAGTCATAACAAATATGTTGGCCCATACCTGAATATTGTAACCATAACCATCTACATAGTCTAATCCAACTTAGCATGATACATATAACATCAAGGTATTAATGCTATAATCCTAATCATTAAGTTAACTAACATATAACAAAAACAAGTTAACCTATAGCATACTTATCAACAACATATAACATGATAATCAAGTTAGCTAACATAACACAAAATAGCAATGTATACAACCACACGTTACTATCGTTCGTGACTATTCGACACATGTGCTTATGACTACCCTAATCAAATATCATCTATCATGTACGTAACCATAACATAAAAGTCATGTACATAAACCTCATGTATATAAACCTAATGCATATGACAATCCTTAACCTACATACCTAAATGCCAAACATACAATACTTGGATGAAAATATTCTCTTACCCAAATTCTAATGTTGCAACCTCACTATCATGATCTGCATCTCTTGCTCTATTTCAACCAACACATTAGCATCATAACAACCAATAGCATCATGATGACTTAAAGTGCATACCATGACTTACCTAGGCATGTTTTACCTACTATTCATTCATAACTATAAACAAGACCATACATGCATGACAACTGCATAATCAACCATACACACATGGAGACATGCTCCATGATAACACCTTCAACCTTCACATGGCGACATCACTACGACCATGATCAAAACCATTCAGGTGCAACAAGCACATGGACTACATGAATAAGCTACACATATTCAACCCAACATGAAATCATAATCAACACACAACCCAAGAAGAGCACAACCACACTCTAATACCACTTTGTAACACACCCTCCCAGGTCTACCCAAATTAACCTTGTCAACCAAGGTAAACATGAGATGAGAGGCTACTATGATGGGATTCAACCTACTATGTGTCCTTAAGGAAGTGTAATCGATGGAACATCACACATAGTCATCCAGCAACATCAACAAACCCCTCAGGACACAAGTCAGCTACTCAGACAACCTGTCCCTGAGTTCCAGTATTGTTTAGAAACTTAGGGAAGAGTAACGCTCCCCAGAAACTGCCAAGGCAAGTTATAATGCTCCCCAAACATTGCCTAGGAAATCTATAATGCTCCCCATACACTACCAAGGCAAGTTATAACACTCCCCAAACACTGCCCGGGAAAGCTATAATGCTCCCCAGTCACGACCCATGCAAGTTAATCTCTAGGCTAACACTCTGTGGACCAAAAATCATGAAAATTGAGCCATTTTTCTAGCCTAGACTTCCTGCCCTTTTCCCAGAACATATTGGAACCTTCAGGAATCATTAAAAACATGATAACAATGCCAATGAATCAAAATTAACCTCAAGATTAGGCCTGGGCATCCTTAACTGGAACTAACATTCTATCAAGAACTTGGCATCAATACAACCTACAGGTCTAGGATACAAGACAAAGAATAAATGATTGAATTAACTTATGAAACATAACTAGGAGGATCACCTCCTTCTCCAATGACCTATTATATCATCAATGATGTCTTACATCCATTCATTAACAATTACAAGTAAATACATAAAATAACCATGACATGAACTAGTCATTTAAGCATGCTTATAACCAACACAAAACCATATATATATCATAGATATGAAAACCATTAATTCCACATATAAATCAGTGCAGAAGTAAGATAGCTTAGCTTTTATTAATCATAGGGAAATCTGACCAAGTTTTGGACTTCCACGTACCACCCAACCATAGACATGGCTAAACCAAATATCTCTTTCAGCCAGTCACCCCCGTGCCATATTCCAAGCATGAATGTGGGATTTCATAAAACAACCAATACAAGAAAAAACAAAGGAATCCATAGGTTAAACTGTAGAAATTCCCACTGTAGATCAACAGATTATGCAATATACTAAAACACAATACAATATCTACTTCTACAACACTTTGTGGAAGCTTAATCAAATATGAGCACGATCAATGAGAACACATTTAACTGAGAATGAGAAGAAATCACACATAACACAGAAGAAATAACCCGGGGAAAGCCTCAGCCTAAAACCCCAACTCTTTATTATCATACAAGTGGAAATATAGTTTGGATTACAAAAAGAATCAGCTCACAAGCTATCCTACTCTCTCTGCAATCCCTCTGCTGCTCATAGACAGTCAAAGGCCTCTCTCAAACCTTCTCCTCTGCCCTCCAAGCCTCCTATTTCTTTGCGCAATTTTCCTTGGGGTACAGTGTTGTCACTTGTGTGAATTGGCCTCTTCACACACTCACTAACCTCTGATCCAACTGCGCAATCCTAAAGGAGATAAGTCCTTCTCCATGGATGAGTTTCCTTTATAGGAAAAATCCATCCAACTGATAGTACACTATCCCTCCTCCGATCTCAACTGGGTCTCTATCTAAACTGACATGCATGAGTTATGTATGAGAGAATATTCAATTATCTGAGGAGCAGCAGTTATATGCAAGCATGCATTAACTAACTTAGCTTACATTAATTTAAACAAACTGTTTAAATCAATATCACTGGACTTGACTCAATTAACTAAGCCAACTAATTACAACTCAAATTAGAACTCATCCTTATCTCTTTAACTAATGGATAAATTCCTCAATTAATGGAGAAATTGTTGCATGTCCTCACATAGACTTCATGTTTGATTTTTCACAACTAATTAACTCATGGTGAATTAACTAATTTATTTTCAAACAGTTGTTAAGTTCAAATTCGAATTTTACTTCACTATTTTAGTTTAGGGACTGACTAAAATAGGAATACATCCCGAACTGCTAAAAATAGAATTTTATTTTTAGCACTTTCATTTTTCATTCCCTATTGTTCAATCCAGCACTGGTACCCAAATTGCTATTTATAGCAGTGTTATTTTTAGCACTTCTATTTTTAGCATTTCTTGTTTCTATTTTCAACATAAACCACCTCCACCCTCATCAAACCGTGATCACACTAAAACTGGTGCTCCGATCACAACCAAACCGAACTTGGATTGCCATCTAGAATCCATCACTATGCTTGAGGAATTTTTCATCTCCTTGTCTATCAAGCTTTACCTCAATCCAAACTAGATCACTAGGCCCTAAACTGAGACTAGTCTCTCAGGCTTTACTGCAATCCAAACCTGGATCACTAGGCCCTAAACCAAGACTTCTCCCTTGGGTGTTATCGTGTATCTCGCCAAAACCTGTCAAAGGATTCCTAGGCCTTTGGGAATGGAACTTGAGACCACCCCTACCCTAGATTCTAAAATCCATTTGGTAAACCAAAGTTCAAAAACTAAAATAAACATCCCAACCCCATGGCATCCAGAAAAAGGCAAGGCTAGGCTGAAATCCACTGTCATAACATGGAAAAACCATGCCACCAACAGCAAGAGAACCATACACTAACATGCAAAGCCATGCATGTCCAAACTAACTAGGAAATCACACATGCAAAAGGTTATGTGCAAGTATTCCTGCTGAAGCTGCTTGATCGTGCTTTCCTTCCTTGATTCTTTCTTGCTTTTCATTCCCTTGCTTTCTTTTCCTTTCCTTGCTTCAAACTAGAGTTCTCGAAGAAAAACTCTGTTGACACCTAATCCTCAGCGATTGGGAGAATGGAATGTGAACAGTCATCAAGAAGATGAACTGAACGATCACATTCATGTATATAATAGATAGTTTCCTAATGGAATAAACGAATCAGTTTTTCTGGAGTCAATCCTAGCCTAACATGGTATCAGAGCACAGGTCCTAGGTTCCTTTTTTTAGTGTGCCTTGTAACTCCTCTGTCCTCTGTCCACTACCTTCTACTCTTTGTCCACTGCTGACAACATTAAATTGCAGAGCACATGAAGCGATGGTGGCGATTAGCATAACGCCCAAAATGATTAGCATAACGCCCAAAATGCCCAGTCTCGCCATGCTGCAACAATAGTCCAGAGAAGTAGAGACAATCGAGATATTTTGCAGATATTTGCAGTTACAAACTCCATTGCTCACGACAAAACCATGGGAGAGTCCATCCTCTAGTCCTACATTACTAACATCCATGCCTTTTGTTGTAAATCGTTTGCACACTGATTTTGTGTTGAGAGAATGACTGTCAAGGTTTTTTTATCCCATTGAATTTTAACAGAACCGAATAGGTTTCGTTTGGCTACCTAAGCAGTGCTGGAGATAACAGTATATGTTGTGCTCCCATTTATCGAGAGTCGGGATTCCAGAGCCATGGTATGAGAGCTGTTAAATGATTCCAGAGCCGTGGTATGAGAGCTGTTAAATGCTGCGTGATATGTTGTTTCATATGCATGATATCGAATTTGTATGCAACATTTCATATCGAATGTTTTAAATGCTACCTAATACGTTTTAAATGCTGCCTGATATGAGCCTTTATATGCTGCCTGATACGAATGCTGTTTCATATACCTGATAGTATTCCATCTGTGGATTTGTGATAAGAGTCACAGAACTCCAATCCATCAACGCAAGTGGTGGAGTCCAAGTTTAATTCAGCTTTGCTGGAGCGTGTGCATTGTAGTTCACGTTAAAGTGAATATTTCTTTCACCCATATTTCATTCACCCATAGTTCACGTTAAAGTGAATATTCATTCACCCATATTTGGTTTAAGTGAATTCGTATCCCTTGTTTTGAGTTTGTTATTATAAGGCATATAAGGGAAGTGTGGTGGTATATACATTATTATATTGAGGAGTTTTGGGAAGTTGGTGCTGTAAAAATATATATGGTTTTTGTTTAAAGAAGAAAAGGGGGAGGTATTATGAAGGATATTTTACAGAGATATTGGAAGAAAATATAATGCATAAAGACTTTGAAATCTTTTTACCCCTTTGAGAAAATTTGACTGTATAGCAGCAGAAGTTTTTTCTTCATAAGAGCAATTTTTTTTGTCATCAGAAGTATTAGTCTATCAACAAAAGGTTTTTTTTATATCAGCAGAAGTAACCTTTTACAGAATGCATTCAATCATCTCTATGGTGGGAATAGTTCTCACTGGCAAGGAGAACTATCCTGATTGGTCCCAGATGATACAACACACCCTCATCTTCAATGAGTTGTGGAAAGGAGTGTGTGTCGGAGAAGGAGACAGTGACCCAAAAAATCCTACATCAGACAAAGAACTCGCCATCTGGGAAAACAAGAATAGAAAAGCGTATGCATTAATCGCAGCATCTGTAAATAAGGAGGTGAGTCGCCACATTTCATCATATTCAACTGCCTTTGAAGCTTTACAAAAGCTGAAAGAACTCTATGACTCACATTCTGCACTTGAATCGTCCAACTTATGATTAAACTCTTCACTCTTGAACTGCAAAATATTTATCCTCTGCTCTTGCATCTGAAATAAAGTCTATAATGCATGATATCAATCCACTAAAGTTGAGCTGATATCTCCTTATTTCTTTTCTCAAGGCCTTTATCCTAAACTCCAATTATCTTGAGTCTTTGCAAGAAAATGGAAATCTCAAAGATATAACCTTTGACTCTCTTGTGAAAACGTTTGCTGAAAGAGAAAAATCCTTTGGAAAGAAGACAGTCCCTGAATCTTCTGAAGAGACTGTATGCCTGGCTCATAAAGAAAAGTATCATGCTCAGATTCTACAAGAGGAAGAGGTGGACGAAGAGGAAGAGGAAGATACTTCAGAGGCAGGGGGGGCAGACATTCTCAAGGAGAAAACGCAGATTTACATTGTATTCGTTGCAAAAGAAATGGATCACATGATGCCTCTACATGCAAGCTACCATGGGACAAAATTGAGCGGAGAAGAAACCAACAGAAAGGTAAAACTGATGATACAGAAAAAGGTAAAGCACCTGAATCCGCTCACTATATTGAGGCACAATGTAACATTGGAGTAAATGAAGATTTGTTTAACACTTCACTTGGTTCCTGGAAAAATGATTGGCTGCTTGATTCAGGAGCAACCTGTCACATGAATCATAGAAAAGACTTTTTTGAAGATTTAACTGACAATGTTGATGGAGTAGTTTACTTTGCAGATTAGTCAAAAATCAAGCCATCAGGGCTTGGCACAATCAGGCTTAAACTGCCTTGTCTCTCAGACTTTCTTCTTGATCATGTTTTATATCTCCCACAGCTCAAGAGAAACTTGTTGTCCTTGGTCCACATCCACCAGCAAGGTAACTCCATTCATATGTTTGATGGCAAGCTTGAGGTAAAAAAAGCATCTGACCACTCACTTGTCATGAGGGGAATAGAGGAAGAAAGGCTTCTCAAACTGCAACGAACATCTGCTCATGCACAACATTTCTCATACAATTCTCATCATGAAGAAGGTACACTTCCATCAAGTTTATTATGGCATGCTAGATTTGGACATTTGAACTATGACAGTCTCCGCTTATTGAAGAAAAATGGTGTTGCTGGTTTGCCTACAATTCCTAGAAACTTAAGCAATGTGATGCTTGCATTCTAGGAAAGCATAGCAAACAGTCTTTTCATGATTCACATTCAAGAGCACATAGGAAGCTTGA